>JBCFYV010011164.1:38724531-38726400 GCA_039000515.1 Timema cristinae
TAGATTTGACAGTAATTTTTATTTCTATTTACTAAATAAACTGTAACAGAAAAATATAGATAGCAATAATACACTTTAAATCATCCGATGGATACAGTTATATAATATATTTAATTGGCACGTATTTTTCCTAGCCCGAGAAATTCTGTGTTATTTTTTGCTACATTTTATTTTTTATGGTTAACCAAAATGCTTTTTTTATGAAGTTGACACGTTTTTCTCTTGGGGCTTCGCCCATAAGAACCCAGTGCGTTTTATTTGCACGTGGATGTAAAATAATGTAATTCCAGAACCGTTTTTTAATAGGTCTTACCGTTTAGCTACAAAAGACATACAAATAAAGGTCCGCACCGACTTTAAAGTTGCTCCACAATTTGAATTTTTTTCTGAGTTAAATATTGAATTTTTTAACTTTTATGAATTTTCCCGTCGATTAAAGGCTAGATGCTATAAGTTTGCCAAATTTCAAGTTTCTAGCTCATCTGGAAGTGGGTAAACATTAATGTCAGTGAGTGATGAGTGAGTCCAATGGCTTTATAGTAGTATAATTATATTTCTTCACAGATATCTGTTGGCTGTACATATGTACAAACTGTCCACACAAGCTACTAATTTTGGGTTTACTAATCGACAGTAAAATGGCCAGTAAAAATACGTGATAAAAATTTAGCATACAGCACTGTATAACATATTGCCTACATAAGCTACCAAACGGATTTTGATAATAATTATATATATTTAGAGCGCCTGTCTAAAGTACTAGATACTAACTTAACATACATATTTGTATAGCTTATTGTCCTCACAAATACCAAACGGGGTTTTATAATCTTCTGTAAAAGCCCTGTGTAAAATATGTGATACAAATTAGCATACAATTCTGTAAAACATACTGCCTACTCAAGCTACCAAACGGGGCTTTATAACATAATTTTTAAAGGAACTATCTAAAGTATTAAATACTACTTTAACATATATATATATTATTAAATATAAATATTAAATATACTTAAATATATATATATATATATTTAAGTAGATATTAATTTACAGATTTAATACTTTAAAATATGTTTAAAGCCGTTTTAATCCTTGAGTAGGCATAGATTCTTAAAAATGTTTTCAATGACACCATTTTACAGCGCTTTACAGAAGATTATAAAACCCCGTTCTAATTTAACTATTTAAATTTTACAAATATAACTTTATATATATATTTGTCCTCACAAGCTAACAAACGGGTTTTTCTAATATATATTTAATGTGCCTGTCTAAGTAAGGTACTAAATACTAATTTGACACACATCTCTGTTTAGCATGTCCCCACAAGCTACCAAACGAAGTCTCAGATTCACAGCATAATCACCTTTCAATGCCTGTTAATTTTTATTGTGATCTAATGTTCTAACGAATGTTTCTGTTTATTACTAGCGGCACTGCCCTGCGTTATTATTTAACTAAATTTTCATCATCTAAAAATAATTTTAAGAATACATATTTATAAAAGCAAAAAAATACATTTCACTCAAGAGTTATAATAAAACTACCATCCTTCGAGGCATCATTGAACAATAAGCTGGGAGGTAAGGCCAAGAAATCAAGCCCTAGCTTTCGCCCTCCCGATATGTGGGGGTAGGTGGGGGTGGGGTTGTTAATCAGGAGTGGCCAGAGGCCGATAGCAAATAATCCTCACGAGGAGAGTCTGGGATACTACTACGAGGTATAAACGCAATCATGGCCGGACTGCTCAGCAAATCAAAAGGGATTTAATATCATTCCAGTCTTATGGGAAATTCATGTCGTCGTACGACAAAGGGCGCCACCAGGGGAGGGCAGCCCAGATTACTAATAAAGCTCTTGAACTCTTGC
>JBCFYV010011164.1:38735907-38752762 GCA_039000515.1 Timema cristinae
ATATATACCAATTATATCTGTTACGAAGGTCTATGTTCAAGCAAAATAGCTGAAACAGTGTGTTGCGATCTTTGTGTCCAATTAAGTATAATGGGGTGCAGTAAGTACTCCAAAAATATCGTAGAAGATGTTAAGCTTGAAATTATCGATAACAGGTGATTGTAATTAGAGAGTAAAATCGACTTAAGCTTTGTAAATATGTATGAATTCATACAGTACATATTGTTACATGTGTATTATTATTTTTATTAATATTATTATTATTATTATTATTATTATTATTATTAACGAAAAAGTAATGTGAATATGTTTAAAGAATTTATGTTCTCATTTGTATGTTTGGACAGATAAAAAAAGATCAATATTGGGTCAACAAGGGTCAACACTTCTTATTAATTTCAACTTCCGGTTAAAATGTTCGACATTTTAATAGGTGTTGCACATATTCATGTAATCGCATTCCTATTAAATTCCTCATTTATAAATTTTGACCAATAAAAAATGTAAATATTGACTTTTAAATCTTAAATCTTTTAAATCTTCGATATTCATTAAAATCTCAAGTCCGATTTTTCATATGATCACGATACTTTATCTACATGTAAGATAACGAGAAAGTAAAAAATTAGGTGTTAGCCCCTCCTCCCCAAGCAGATCTTACTTTCACACTGATTGGGTAAAAAATGGTGTGGAAATGGAACTATCTATAGGTGTAGTCAAAGATTTTTTCAAATAGTTGAGCATAAATTAGTTGTTTAAGTGTATGATGTATGAATAAACACTGGAAATCGCTATGTTAACTCTGAGGACTGCATGGAGATTGTTCATTTCAAGTGTCCCCACATCTTCAACCATGAGCTTGCCTATGACCAATTTTGTTTCTTATAATATAAACATAATTAATGATCGGATAAATAACTAATCATGATACAAATACCAATAATGCAGGCAAAAAGAATTCCTTCTTTGGTATGATTATGTCGTTGATAAACACGATGTTTCCCCCCCTTGACATCTAAAGACATCGTGGAAGCTCAAAGTAGATATCTTGTATGAAATTTTATTTTATTTCTATTTGGTACGCCATATATTTTATCCAACATTAGTCGTTTTATAAATAATTGCGAGAAACTGAGGAAAGATACCCAGTCAATCCACCATTTTTCTAAGATGGTGGATTTGAGCACATGATGTATTGGTTGGGACTTTTAATATATTTATTGAGAAGGGCATTACAAAATCCTATGATATAAAAACGTATATTATGAACTAATTCACCGTTGGATATTAATCCGACTGCAATACTTAAGTACTTTTTAATTTATTTTTGCAAAAATAAACTAATTAAATTTAAAAATATATTTCCTTATTTCACCTTCCCTTTCAACCAACTTTATTTAAGATGCATTGACAGCTCTTTTAGAGCCGTAATAGGCTGGCCCAATAGTAGTGGGGTCTTAGGTTATATGGTATATTTTACTGGTGACAGATAGGTCAAGGTTTGAATTCCTTTAGGATGTGGTTCTTACGAAATAGTTTATCTCCTACCCTCCATGCAAGTGTGTAAATAATTACTATAAATCACAACTTAGTCATTATTACCCCATTAATGTAAATATTCTTAAAACTATGAAGAGTAGTGAGACACTGTGAAAATAAAATCCTTCTAGAATTGTAGTTATTAGTGACCTCTAAAATTAAAAGGAACAGCTATTATTTGATATTTTAATTGAAAAGACGTTACAATATACCAAGATATATTGAACGATAATTTTCATGAGTTCATACATATATAATAATATATTCAGAAGATGTGATACATTTTTTGTGTCATGTATGTATTTATGTATCTATGTATGTATGTATATATTGATTATAATAGTAATCAACCTAACAAAGCCTAAGCTTCAATCTAAAAATGCACAGAAGGATGTGTTTGCTTGTAAGAAAATGATCTTTTTGTCCGCTTTACCTAAGTGTGGACAAAGGTAATTCTATGAATATCTTTCTAAGCTATGTGTTATGTTCCGTGTCGTGGTCTATATAATAAGTTTGTACAGTTTCAGCTTTCTAAATAATATATATAAATATATGTACATATTATATATAAATAAATTTATATATTATATATAAATAAATATGTATATACATATAAATAAATATGTATATACATATAAATAAATATGTACATACATATAAATAAATATGTATATACATATATATAAATATGTATATACATATAAATATATATCTATACATATAAATATATACCTATACATATAAACATATATATAAATATATATATAAATATATATATACATATAAATATATATATACATATAAATATATATATACATATAAATATATAAATATATATATATATTCATATAAATATATCTTTCTTCTTTCTTATAAATAAAAATGAACGGCTAAAAGTGTTGCTAACCGCAAAACTCGAGAACGGCTGGACCAATTCGGCTAATTTTTTTTTTCTCTAATATTCGTTTAAGTCCGATAAAGGTTCTTATAAAGAGAAAAATTGGAAAAATGGCACTGAAAAACGTGAAAACCACATTTTTATTTTTCCCATTCAAACTGTTCCTAGCTATCAATTCTGGGGATGGCGAATTTGAGATAGATTAATCGAAGAATCGATTTTTTTTTATGTCGTGAAGATCGATTTTAGCAATAAATCGATTAAGTGAAACAATCTCAGATACCCTAAAATCAACTTTCAATTCATTTACTTACTGTTTAGTTTTATTCAAATAAAACAAAAGAGTACCAAACCATAATATAAAGAAAAAAAATTAATTAGTAACTTTTAATGCATCCGTAGATTTGACACTTTCTCTTTATGAACGTAACCTTAAAATTAATATAAACTACTAGATTGCATCCGTAGATTTGACACTTTCTCTTTCTACGATGTACAATTTGACTTTGACAGTTTTTCAGTAGATTCTCAATTTGTGCGTGTTATTTTCTTTGTTGTGTTTAATCTTCACTTCTCAATCGACACATTTACTTATTGTTTCGTTTTATTCAAATAAAACAAAAGAGTACCAAACCATAATATCAAGAAAAACATTTGAAATTTAATTAGTAACTCTATAATTATGAACTTAACCTTAAAATTAATATAAACTACTTGAATGCATCCGTAGATTTGACACTTTCTACGATATACAGTTTGAAGTTCCTCGATTTATCTTTGGTTGGAGTGTTTATTTTGTGTGTGTTTCCATTTATACTCAGTCCAAGACTCATGCCACCTATAAGACGCGGGCGGAGAAATTTGGGTTGAAGAATTCTAAATGCTAGAAAACAAGATATTTTTCATTATAATCGGACTGCAAAGCAACGTGAAGAGCGAAATGAAATTGAAAGGATTCGGATATCACAAACCCGTGCAGCACGCCATTCAGCTAATAATCTTGCAGGATTGAAATGAGCTGCTTTCAGTTACGATGTTTCAATTGAATACAGTGCCTACCAATACATTTCTATTAGATCTATGAACTCTGTTTGCCCACATTGTATGGCAATGAAGTACAAAAAAGAAGCCGTTGGAATGTGTTGCTCAAATGGCCAAGTGAAATTAGTGCAATTGATTCCGTCACCAGAACCATTGTACTCATTGGTTTCAGGAACAGGAACGGATTCAATACATTTCCTTACTAATATCCAAAAATATAACAACTGCTTCTAAATGACTTCATTTGGGACAGAAAATGTAGTTCGGGACAACTTCATGCCAACTTTCAAGGTAATATATAACAAACAGACGTATTTCTTTGTTTATTTTATTTTATAGTTTTTTAGCAAAAGTAATAAACTTTTCTTTTAAATTCACAGATACAAGGCCAAATATATCACCAAGCAAGCTTACTGTTGCTGGCATCAGATGGCGACTACAAATTCCTGCAAATTTATTTCATGGGCTATTCAACACAATAAATTGATCTGCTTTGTGCACATAACAGTTCAGTGAAGAGGTCTATTGTGGAAGAATTACAAACTTTATTTCATCAACACAATCAGTTAATTACATTGTTCAAAACTGATCTGGATCTCATGCCATATGAAAATCACAAAATTGTAATCAGAGCTGATAAAATACCTGTGGGCCAACATGCAAGACGTTTCTATGCACCAACAATGGATGAAGTTGCCATTGTTATAGTTGGAGAAAATTTGGAAGCCCGTGATATTGTTTTACATCGCTGGAATGATCAGTTACAGTGTGTGTATGAAACACACCACTCATATGACGCGCTACAATATCCCATCATGTTTTGACAAGGTGAAGATGGTTATCACTTCTCAATCAAGATGATAAATCCCCTTAAAGATAATTACTATTTTTATTTAGCAACGGAGATTTTGTATCAGCTATTATATGTATTATATGCTAGTTCAATCACTGTCATCAAAACAATAATTTATTTACAGATGCTAAAATCAACAAAAAAAGTCAGTTCAATGAAAAATTATTCATGCCGCCTGATGGTACGTGAAAATGAAGACAATCATATCTTGAAATGTCGGCAATTATTTCACCAATACGCTGTTGATATGTATGTCAAAATTGAAACAGAGCGATTGACATTCATCAGTTTGAACCAGACCAAACTCCGTTCTAAAGAGTATATTCACATTCGAGATGCGATTAATACTGATGGAAATGCAAAGATTGTTGACCGGATGACAATTTTTCCAGCAAAATACATCGTAAGTCCTCGACAAAAGCATGAATATGCTCAAGATGCCATGTCGTATGTTTGTCATTATGGCACAGCAGATTTATTTATCACAATCGCTTGCAATCCACAGTGGATAGAAATCAAAATTGAGTTATTCCCTGGTCAATTACCCATTGATCGCCATGATATATCGGCAAGTGTCTTCAAACAAAAGTTGAAATCTTTAATGAAATTCATTGTGAAACATAGCGTGTTAGGCGTGTTGCGCTGCTGGATGTATTCTGTGGAGTGGCAGAAACGTGGATTGCCTCATGCACATATTCTGATTTGGTTGGTTGAGAAGTTGAGACCAAATGAAGTTTATGAAGTGATATCAGCTGAAATCCCTGATGAACAACTAGATCCAGGCTTGCGTGAAGTAGTTATAAAAAAACATGATTCATGGTCCCTGTGGAACACTTAATAAAAATTCGCCGTGTATGTTGGATGGTAAATGTTCGAAGCGTTATCAACGGGAATTAGTAGCAGAAACCATTACCGGAAACGTTGGTTATCCACTGTATCGTCACCATTCGATGGCAGACAGAGAAAGATGTCAAAGTTAATTAACAAGACACTAAAAATTGATAATCATTGGTTTGTTCCATATTAACCGATCCTATCAAAGACTTTCAAGGCGCAAATCAATGTTGAATCTTGCCATTCCGTGAAATCTATCAAATACATTTGTAAATATGTAACCAAAGGAAGCGACATGGCTGTGATTTGATTTGGTGCAGAGAATTACAATGACGAAGTTACCCAATACCAAATCAGCCGGTATGTTAGTAGTAATGAAGCAGTTTGGCGCATTTTTTCTTTTCCTATTCATGAAAAACACCCCACTGTGGTTCACTTAGCCATAAACTTAGAAAATGGTCAAAGAGTATATTTCACGCCACAAAACCTATTACAACGAGCTGTTCAACCACCATCTACAACCTTGACCTGTTTTTTTGAAATGTGTCAGAATTATGATTTCGCTAGAACACAGCTATGCTCCGAAATTCCAAAATATTATACTTTTAATCAATCCAATCCACAAACAAATTTCAACCATGGAAATAAGGAAGATCAGTTCCAGATTACCCAAATACACCGATGCAATAGATTGAATTTATTCAGTCCATTCAAGTATTGATGAGTGTTGTTATATGCGATTGCTATTAGTCAATGTTCAAGGCCCAACCTCATTCCAACAGTTACGAACTGTTAATGGTGAATTGTGTGGCTCTTACAGAGAAGCCTGTCAACGTTTGCAACTTTTAGAAAATGACGCTAATTGGTATCAAACTCTCAATGGTGCTATAATTTCTTCACAAGATCATCAAATACGAACATCGTTTTCTATAATCATATCAACATGCTTCCTATCAAAACCAATTGATTTATGGACCAATTGATTTACCAAATACGATATGTGTGACGATATCTTGAATCAAATGTGCATTAGAATAATAAATCCAAATTCACAAGTCAGTGAAGAAATTTACAACGAGGCGTTAATATCAATTGAGGACGTGTGCTTGATATTGTCAAACAAAGTATTATCTCAATTAGGCATGGCTGCGCCCAATCGCCCAATGCACGACGCTTTTTTTAATCAAGAGTTGCAACGAGAAAAAGTGTACGATCTCGATGCTTTAAGAGAATCAGTCCGAATAAATCTTCCACTGTTGAACCAAAAACAAAAGTATGTATTTGATACTCTTATGGAAGTTGTACATGATGGATATGGAGGGATTTACTTTGTGGACTCTCCTGGTGGCATAGGAAAAACTTATTTGATATCTTTGACTTTAGCAACAATTCGCTCACACAATGAAATTGCACTTGCACTTGCTTCCTCAGGCATTGCAGCTTCATTGTTGGAAGGCGGTCGAACCTCCCATTCAGCGCTAAAATTGCTGTTGAAGATGCAAAGCAACGAAACTCCGATCTGCGACATTTCGAAGAACTCTGCAATGGCAAAGGTTTTGCAGCAATGTAAATTGACAGTGTGGAATGAATGCACGATGGAACATAAAAAGTCTTTGGAGGCATTAGACCGAACCATACAAGATCTGCGGAACAATCAAAACCGATTTGGTGGTGCGATGATTTTGTTAGCAGGAGATTTTCGTCAAACAATATTGCCAGTGATTCCACAGTCAACGCCAGCTGATAAAATTAATGCATTTTTAAAGTCCTCCGTTTTGTGGAAACACGTAAAAAATACTAGATTTAAGCAAGAATATGTGTGTCGAGTTGCAAAATGATCGATCTGGAGAAATATTTTCAAAACAACTCATTGACATAGGTAATAGCAACTTCACTTTAGACTCTTTCACTGGCTGCGTTACCTTTCCTGACAATTTTTGTCAGTTTACTGATTCAAAAACCGAACTCATTCAAAAGGTGTTCTTAAACGTTACTAAAAATTACAAAGATCATATTTGGTTGAGCGAACGAGTTCTATGGGCTCCCAAAAACATGAATGTAAATGAATTAAGTTTCAAAATTCAAAATGAAATTACCGGTGAATTGAGGACATACAAATCAGTTGTACTAACAAAGATGATGTCATCAACTATCCACCAAAATGTTTGAACTCGCTGGATTTGCCAGGATTGCCGCCTCCCAATCTTCAATTAAAGGTCGGATAGGTGATCATTATGTTGCGAAATATCAATCAACCTCGTCTTTGTAACGGCACATGGCTAGCTTTGAAAAAATTACTGAAAAACGTGATCGAAGCAACCATTGTAAAGGGAGAGTATAAAGGAGAAGACGTTTTGATACCACGCATCCCAATGATTCCGACTGACATACCATTTGAATTTAAATGACTGCAGTTTCGAGTGCGGCTTGCTTTCGCTATGACCATAAATAAATCCCAGGGGCAGTCATTGAGTGTTTGCGTCATTAGTCTTGAAAACCCATGTTTCTCGCTTGGCCAATTGTATGTTGCCTGTTCCCTTGTTGGAAAACCATCAGCTTTGTTTGTTTACGCGCCAGGTATTCAAACCAAAAATATCGTGTACCATAAAGCATTACAATGAAAATATCATTTAACACAATATTACTAAAGTATTGTAGTGTTCGAAATAGAAAAATGAATTTTGTAAGTAGTAGTTGTTTATGATTATGACATTAAAATACATAGAAAAGTATATTAACACTATGCCAATTTATTGTTTATTCCACGGTAATTATTTGATAGTAAATAAATAGAGTGATCACTCTGAAATACGTTTATATTAAATTTTTTGTTTAAATTACACATTTGTGACTGTATAGTATCACAAACTTATCTGTTCTGGTGACCATTACTGAAAACTAATTATGTCATCACGACATGTTCACTTTATAAGCGACGCCATTAGCAGAACTTGACCAGAAAAGATAAGTTTGTGGGACTGCCACAGTCCAATAGCTTTTGACAGAACGACGTCTGTCGGGTGAGCTAATATAAATATAAATATATTCATATATATAATATATATACATTTATATATTATATGTATTATATATTATATATATAATATATACATATATATATTATATATAATACATATGTATATATTATATGTATATATATATATAGAGAGAGAGGGAGAGAGATATGACACCCACAAAATTGAGTATATATATATATATATATATATACATATACATATGAAACTAATGAAAAATATAGGTTAATATATTTTGATATTATATTTAATGTCCTTTCCGTTAAATTATTTGATTGTTAACTAATCCTTTGTAACTAGAGATCACTACTATCTACAATTCTGTAGGGCTGTCCTTTGCACAGTGTCCCACTACTAGGTCATATATATAATTGCATGACTTAGAAAGCTGAAACTTAAAATATATATGGTATAGACTACGTCATAAAACATAATGGTCCTGATTTTCATAGAATCAGCATAGTTCAGACTCATTTTGTCCACTCTTAATAACTTACAGAAAGATCCCTTTATTTACAAACAAACCCAAACTTTCATGCACTTATAGATTGGAGCTTAGTATTTGTTGGTTTCTTATCATTATAATCAACCTGCCGTAGTAATCAGGCCTGAAAATTAATATTTTATAATATCCATGAAATCACTAATTTATTAATTAATAAATCACCAGTTATGGAAATAATCAAATAGGCTAGTTAAATCCACAATTGTTTTATTTGACAATTCAACCGAGTATTTTAAAGACTTTTTTACTCTGATAAATTTCACAAACCATTTCCTTCCCAAATTTACATTTAATTGGATCCGTTTTAAATGTATTAGAAAATCGTAATAGGAGAAATTAATAGAACGAGTAAACAAAACAAACGCCTCTTTTTTAAACAACTAAGTAATATACTTTGTAGTTTTTAATAAATTTCTCATATTTTTAGACCAAATGTTTAATTTTTTATTATTTCCATAGTTTGTTTTCAGTTACAAATTACATTTTTAATGTTGATGGATTTTATTTATTAGAGATAGATTTACATATTATCCTTGTATTTATATTAAAAACTCAATTCACAAAGCTAATAAATAGGACATAATATGTTTTGACAACACACAAAATATAAATATTGTATCTTTGTAGAAACTTATTTACTTTTATAGATTTATTTAAAATATAGTCCAAACCAATGGGCACGTGAACTAAGCGATAAACTCATCTAGTTCATTTACCAAAAGAGAGGATCTACTTGGTTCTGATCCCATTTGAGTCTTTTTGAATTTTATTTCTTTGAAATCTTTTACATTTTCACACCAAGCGAATACAGGTACACTTCCTCAATCCCACCTTCCTTATCCAACCCTCATTAGTATAGCTAAAATATGCTTAGCACGGGTGGATAACAAGATGCAGTGGAAACAATTCACTAATGGATTAGAGATAATAAACGTTGTCTTTTCGAGAAAATCTACCAAAATTTTTTTGGAAGAGTGAGTAAGAAAATTTTTAGGTATGCTCATTAGTACCTGAATTAAGGTGTCGAACACTGACCGCCACGTTACCATCAAACAAGACTAGATCAAGCTTGACGTCTAACCCAAATGAATACCGATACGGGTCATTACTAATATAACTTAACGATTATTCACTTTGGTGGTCGAATAGTCTAAGGCATTACTTCATCAATAGACTAGACAGATGATGAAGGGAAGATTGTGGTTCGGTTCCTATTGGGTGCACTGAGTGTTTTTTCTAAATTAATCACACTGTCTCTCCATGCAAATGTGGGTACATATACTCTAAATTAAACTTTTCTCATCCTTAACATTATCCTAACTAGTACATAAAAGTATAGCTTAAGTGGGTTGTAAGACACGAGGTTAAAATTATTTAACAATTAAATATTATAACTTATCATAAAAATTCAATTATAAATACAAAGTGATAAGGAGTGAAGTATTGTGCTATGAAAAGTGAATATAAATATACAGTATATATATATATCTTCTGAACACAAACTACCGTTCCCTGACACATGTTGAGAACTAGTTTCTATTCTGGTATGCCAGTCTGTTTCCACTCCAGTAATGACGACAGTATTCACCTCCAAGCTGACAGTTCCATGTAATTGCCAAGATATAGTGACGGTTTAACAATGCTGTTAGTAATATATAAACAGGTGCATTCATCAGAGCAACGTTAGACGTGCTTTAATCACAATAGTGTCTATTTTCATTAGTGTGCTATTTTATTCACTATGGAAAGAGCTTTTTTTTTTTTTTGTGGTAAAGCAATTTTGAAACTACTCCACTATATAAGATTTAGTCAAAGTTCGTTAGGATATTCTTTATAAATAACCTAAATACTTCCTTAAAATCAGTGATCTGTATGTATTAACTTTAATAAACTTATGAATACGGTTAAACACATTTTATAAATACTGCCATTATATCTTAAAGTTTATAAAATTCTTACACAGCTCTATTATTTCACAATATTAAACTTATAAATTTCCTTTAAAATCACTAAAAAACTCCATAGTATTTGATCAAACTTTTTTATATAATCGATTACATTTACAAAGGTATTGTATTATAAACTAAATTAATAATAAATTACCCATCATCATACATACATCATTATCATACAAAATAATTGTTTTGGAAAAGTATTATTATAAAATTAATTCAGTGTAGAGCCAAAACTCCAAAATAATTTATTTGTAAAATATATGGATATATTTAGGTAATTTTTTATTTGTATTATTATTTTTTTCTCGTGTTTTAAATTACCTCAACTAAAGAATGGTTCTGCATCATTTGTGGGCCTTTAAAACTCTTAAAGAATAACTTACTACTTCCATAGTGATTTAAAATAAAAAATGTTCATGACGACAGTCCATAATACATAATATATTTAAACGAATCAGTACAGTAAGAACTATTATTAATAATCAAAATCTCTCTTAATAAATTATTTATTAATTTATTATGAGTCGCATTTAATTCTAAAACATGTATATTTTTATTTAGTAAATTAAGAACTTTTGCAAACGGTGAGATTAAAATTATAAATGTGAAAATATGCCTGAATAAAATATTAATGTACTATGATTATTGTTGAGTCGTTAAAAGAATAAAATCTATTACAAGTGAGAGGTAAATATTCTAACTCTACTGTTGAAATGAAAAAGTGGTAACACAATTTAGTATAAAGCTGAATTATCCTATTTCTAATGTTCAGATACTTTTACCATTTCAGTAATTACACAGAGAAAAAAGATTTGTGTTTCTTTAATTAGTTTGTATAAAATATTATTGTAAAATCAATCTTACATATTCATTTAAAATTACGTCATGTAACTATAAGCAAAATGTATATTAACAGCTTTGGTGTCCGCGTGGTACTAAGTGCTACTCTTGCAGTAGGCTAGACTGCCGATAGCTGGGAGATCAAGGTTCAAATTACTATCAGATGTACTGAGGGTAGTTTTCCAAAATGTTTTTCTACTCTCTCACGTAAATGTGGGGACATTTTATTTAATATATAATTCCTAGTCCCTAAAACTACTAGCGTAATTAGTACATAAACGTATAACCAAACAGGTAGTAATTTGTGGTACTAAAAAAAATTATGTATTTTTGTCTCGAAGCTGTGTAGAATCTTAAATGAATATTTAAATTTATAGAATTTTAATTAAATTTATTTCAACTTATAGCATAGCTGACCATAAGAGATGCAGTATCTAGTTCAGTCAACTTGTAGGCCCTATGTAGACTCATAGCTGCTCTTTAGGTAATGAACGTTGCTCAGGATGTATCTTGGAGGTTTTCTACACGTCACACACGTATTAATATGACGTATACATCTATAAGGACAGTGGAAATTTTAAACATATAGTAAGACCAACTAACCAGATCATGGTGACCATAGGAACAGTTCCCCCTTTGGTTAAAAATGTCCTTGGTGCCAGCAGGAATAGAACCCAAGACTTCCAGATCAGTATCTCAAAGAGCTGATCACTAGACCACGATGACTGTCTTATATTAAGTTATTGAACATAAATTGAATGATATTAATTAGAAATTTCAGTAATATTTAAAAAATGTGATATTAATAAATATGTTGTTGAAAAACTCTTTTAGAGGTTACCAAATACAGCCCTTTAAACTTTAAGGGTAGGCACATAATATATCGTTTTGCATCAGCTAGTATAAATAACAACTATCCGACTCCATCCCGGATTCGATTCTCGTTTGGTACCTTAGGTAATTTTCTCTTAAAGAGAATTATTTCAACGTTCACTAGGGTTAAGTAAATTAGGCTAAAGTTTGGTTCAAGGCTCCCATTGGTTCACACCTCCATATTCACGATCATGGCAACATTTTATTTCGGGTACGTGTAGACAACATCCTGTACCCTGTACAATGCTCTGAGCCACCAGAGCGGCTAAAGGTTTACATACAGACGAACAAATTATATATATTGTTCGTCCCGGTCAGTAATGCAATTCACAATAATAATAATCTTGGAAAAGACACCCTATTTTTCGTTTTTCCTATTATAAAAAAAAAAATATATAGAAATAAGCAAATTCGATGCGGTACAGACAAGTGTGTTTGTAAACATTAAAATAATACGTAAAAAGCAGATACGATGTGGTACGAACAATGTGCATCAATATAAAAATACGTACTAAACCGATAAGATTTGATATTAAGAGGTGAGCAACTGCCGTAATCTCTTTGACAGTATCAGATATGTGAATAAGATGAGAATGACCAATCAACCTGCCACTAACCTTTAAGTTGATCTAATTACAATCACACAGAATTTCCCAAAACCTAATTATGAATTAAAATACTGAAAATTGTATTATTAATAATTTCTTAGTTTATATCAACACTCCAAACATTAATTAATTTGATAATGTTATTTTGATTTAAAAAGTATTAATAGACTATTGCTTTTCCCATTAATTTATTATTAATTATTTTGTAAAATTTCATCAAAAATTTCGTTAAATATACTAAATAGATACTATCAAAATACCAACAAAAAATTGAATATAAAAAATTAATTAATTTAATCTTTACTTTATTTAGACCTCTCGAAAAAAGAAGTATTGTGATCGTCTAGAATATCGAACTCCAGATTTTGATTAATAATGACGATTTCATGAACTTCTGAAAAAAAAATTATTTTTGTAATCCTCTCTGTCATTTGTATATGTGTCTTTATCTTGGACTAGAGCCGAAACCATTTTACCTATCAGCAAAAACTTAGTAACCATTGTTTTCTTATTGTTTTTTCCCTAAGGAGCTTATTGAATTTAATATCCTACCCCAGAATTATGGTTAATATACTGAAGGGCAAACAGAGATAATAAAAATTGATTTTCTTGAAATCATCGATAACAATTTTTATTAAATTTGTATCTAGGCATTGTTTACTATGAGAAACAAACTGTCAATTTTAATTTTTCCATGAAAGCGATTTTCATGGTATTTTACAAAAAAAAATTACTGGTTCAATTTTGGTCATACCTCCGAGACTATTTGTAATAATAAGTAACTTTGAATGTAAATATATAGTACGATTAAATATAAAATCCCATTATTTGAAATTATTTTTATAAACCCTATAATTTCTGAGTTATAAACAAGTAAATTATTTGTTATTCAAATCTAAAAATGAAATTTATTATGTTCCTTGGTGGTCAGATATGTTCTTAATTTATTTTATCTTTTATGTAACTGTGTAGGTTATTTTATTTATGCTCTTTGGTGCAATGTAATGTTCTTTTTACCTATTCTCAACCCCTTAAAAAGAGAATTAATGTGATTGTACAAAGAAATTGAACTTTAGAACTTGATAAAAGTTGACGTTTCATGACCCACTGAAACCGAAAAGTGTTTTCCACGATGCCATCTTTTTGTCTATTTGTCTTGTCTGTTTTTCAAACAAGAGCCGAAACAATTATACTAATAAAACTAAAACTTGGTATCTAGGGTTTTCATAAGGCTATCTCTAGGGATTTAGAGAAAAAGATGTCTTACACTAAATTAAGGGTGGTTTACTTTGTAACTTTTTAGACAAAAAAGAGATAAAAACAATTGATTTTGTTTAAATTTTAAATTAGGTATTGTTTAACATCACAAACTAAATATAGATTATCGTTTTCCCATGTAAATGAGTTCAAGTGTACTTTAGAGAAGTGATAGATTCCTATTTTTATTTTATCTCAGCAACTATTTGAGATATTATAAAATTTATCATAGTAAGGTTGTAGAACTATTAAAAGTAAAAATATTATAAATTGGATTATATTTTTATAAAACTAATAGTTTCCAAGCTGTAAGAAAATATATATTTTTTTATTTAGCACTTTTAGATATTTAATTTATTTTTATGCTCTTTAGTTGATAGATATATTCCTCTTTTTACCATTGTCTCTGTAACAGTGTATATTATTTCAACAATGCAGTTTGGTGGAGTGTTTCGGCCACAATGTAAATTATTTTGTTTCACCAATAATATAAATGTTTAGTACATGTTTAAGATAAAATAGAAAGTCTGTGTGGTGCACTGTATTATATAGTTAGTTATTTAATAACAGTGCAGACACAAATAATATATATGGACTTCTACACAAATCAGTAAATCTAATTATTCAAATAACTGACAATCTCTACTTTTCTAATATTATTCTTTAAAGGCATATTATTATTTCAATACATTTTAGATAAATATACCTATATTATTAAATACAGTAACAAGAAAATCTCACTTTCGTTTAATACATAAAATAAGCGCAAATTTTACAGTATAAGTTCAGTAAAAATCAAAGAAGTATATTAAGTAAACCATTAACAAATAACAATTACTCATTTAAATTAATTCTTAAAATTATGGATTTACATATACAGTTGTACATAGTTAATATAATTTTTTTAAATATTTTATTTCGGCCTAATATATAATCAACTTATCACTAATAGAGAAATGAACACTCCACAAAAAAAAACATTTATAATTAAAATGAATATTTAGAGAAACCTTAAATTAATAAAGCTAAAAGATTAAAACAACATAAATGGTTTTAAAATAAAGAGCCATAAAATAAAATGTTTACAAATGAGGTCATTAATTTGTTTTAGACTATTTGACCGTCCCGGGCGAGGTCTATCATTAAGAGCAGGATAAATCTACAAATTGGTTCATCCGTTGATAAAATAAACCCCAATGTATTAAACAAACAATAATTTATGAAGCCACTATAAATTTACGAGAACTCAATTTACTATTAGTACATCCAAAAAAATTGTTTATATTTTCAAAAATCAATTATATATACTTTATATTAGAGTGTATTGATCCTTTTTACTTTCTAACGACTCCCCGTAGATATAAATGATTGTGATCGTAAAAAATATCGTAGCTGAGATTTTAATGAACCCTTTAACATGAAAAAGTTGTTTCCACCCTCTCATATCCCTATGTGTATGTGTGTTTGAATCTCGTCCTAGAGCCAAAACCATTTTATCGTTTTGGATAAAATTGAGTAGTAGCAGATTTTTCATAAGGTTTTCCAGAGGAGTTTTTGGAACTAAAGATCTCCCCTTAAAATTAAGGCTTGTAAACATAAGGGCGAAAAAAATTAACAAATGTTGAGGTGCACTGCACAGAACTTCACTCACTTTTATTTTGAAATAATCATAACTATTCCATACGGGAATATTGTATTTCTCCCCTACTTTTAAACATACTGTACTAGCATCTAAATATTGCCACTAGTCTCTTGGACATTTCCAATAAATACGTGAGAATCCATACATAGGTATGGGAAAATTTCAAGCTGTAGGGGAAACGCCTAAGCACTGCGCCTCCAAATGGTGCGCGCATGCGCTTTAATGGAGAAGTAAACGTTTGCCATATTTGTGTACTCGTTTACGTGTACAAGTGTAGTAGGAAAAGATTCTAAAGTATTTTTTGTGCTTAGTGATTAAATATTTCTCACTGTGGTGTGTTTTGTCACAAGAAGTACAGGCCAAATATTAATAAGCGTAATTAAATCTGAGAAAAAGAAAATAGGTTTGTTTGTTTTAACTCTTTGCGATGATAAAGAAATGATGTGACAGTTTGTCGTTGGTCAATAGCAAATCAACTGTATTTTGAAACAAATCAGTATATAGTGTATTTTTAATATTACATTTTTTTAATCCTTTTACAGAATTGAAGGATTCTCTGATAGGAGTAATTTAGAACCAATTCTGCAAACTTCAAAAAATACGTTTAACTTCTAATATAGTATACATACTCTACACTGTTAGGAAAGTGATATAAAGTAGAGTCAACTCTCTATTTTCCAAAGGTGTAACAAACCGATTGCGGCTTAGCTACGGATGCGTGCTTTTATATATTTATATATATATATATATTTATATATATACAGTATATATATACTGTATATACTTTATATATATATACTATATATTATATATATACATATACTATATATTATATATATACATATACTATATATTATATATAATATATATAATATATATTTTATATATATTATATATATAATATATATATATAATATATATTTTATATATATATAATATATATATATAATATATTATATATATATTATTTATTAT
>JBCFYV010011164.1:38752862-38755362 GCA_039000515.1 Timema cristinae
ATTAAATATTTAATATATATATATATATAAATAAATAAATATAGCTATAATAAATATATTATATTTTATACAAATTTTAATATATGTTGTTAATAACTACATTAATTAATAAAATTGAAATAATTTAACAAATAATTTTATTTCAGTCAATAGTTGAACTTGGAAGTTAAAGTAATATTTATTTTTAAATTGTTTACAGGATTTTCAAAAAACCAATCCTTCCAAGGGAAACAAGAGAGAAGAGAAGGCAAAAAGTATTTGCATACTATAAATCTACAAGGGAAAGATTGATGGAACTAATAGGGGAGGAAAGTCCGAGACAGAAGATATTTGCATTAGAATTATTCTAATTCCATATTTTTTATTTTAAAATTATATATATATATATACTAGTGTTTTAGCTCCTAAAAGTAAAATATTTTACTGTAAGAAAATATTGTAATTGTAGATTAGTTTTAATGTGTTATTCATTTAAATATCATTATTTTTTATTTATTTGCTTGCAACTTGAAAATGAAATCTCTCCATTGCCTTTTTTTTATTTGTGAATAGGGAAAAAGTAAAAATGTTATATTCCAGTCATATTATCAATAATTATAATAAGATATATAATATTCAACAATTTGAGGATTTTACGGGTTTGGTATATTTATTTAAATAATAATTTACGCGTTTACATCCCATTATGACGCATATAATAATCAGGGACGTAGGCTATTGTAAAAAAATACTATACCACTGTAAGGAATTCAAATTATTCAATAATATATATATATATATATATATATACATTTACATTCATTGTAAACATAGTGAACGTGTTGTATTATTTCCACATAAAAAAGAACGTATTATTTACCATGCGCATATTAATTAGCACATAAAAAAATTGAATTCTTCCCATACCCAAATATGATAAAACTACCAACCCGGTATATGAAAATTGTGACCAACGTATTATTTATTCCCCTTGGTGAGGAATGGGAAATATTTTAATCATATAATGAACTGATTACTAATAATACATTTATGGGAAATTTACCACAGATATTTCTTACAGTGTAGATACATTTACTAAAAACTTATAAGATATATGAAATGAGTTTATTAACAGTATATTGTTGCAGAAACACTTGACCAATGAATTAATATAAACTATTACAGAAACATGGGAAAAGAGAAACAAATTTGTCCACCAAAGATCATACAAATCAATTACAACTGTTAAAGAGCTTCAAAAAATATAAATGTTTCTTTATAGTTAAGAAATTATTGGTTTTACTAAAATATGTCCCAAAAGTAGAATTTTTATTTTTAATAGAACTAAAACTATTGATTGATACGTTATTTTTTATCACTAATAGTTGTAGAGATAAGTTAATACTGGCAAGTTCTGTTTTTGTAAACTACCCTTGAAGTAATTTACATAGTAATATGTGAACTGCCATTATATTAATTTTTGTGGTTTGAAAAAACGCCTAGACACAAATTTCATCAAAATTGTTTGAGCAGATTTTGAGGAAATCAGTTCTATCTCATTTCAACCTTGAACAAACAACCCTTAGTTTTAGGGGTTATATATAATTCTTAAATCTACTACAAATAATTTAGATAGCAAGTTTAAGCACAATAGGTAAAATTGTGTCAGCTCTAGATTGAGATACAGACCCATAGAAAGACAGAGGGCTTTCAGAAAACTTCTTTTTTTTCAGGAAGTCAAAAAACGTATATATTGATCAAAATCCTGATTATTTTTACAAACACAATTATTTGTTCTCCGAAGGGTCGACAGATAGTCAAGCTCAATATTATTGAAATTGGCTCTAAATATTTTTATTAAAACTCGTATTTAAGCAATGTTTAATACTACATGATAATTGGTTGAGTCACATTTTCCCCTGAAAATGACTTTGAAGGTAGGCCCAACATTAATTAATAAAAGATGAATTATCGAATATTTATCATATATCCTCGGCTTTATGAGATACTAATTAATAGCTTATCATTGCAATGTTGTAGGAACGTTAAAAATAGAACCATTTATTTGAAATACTATTTTATAAAATTAATTTTTTCAATATAAAGAACAGTATATCAAGAAACGGCTATAGCCGTAACTATCGAAAATAATAGTTGGCTATTCAATATCCACCATGATATGTGGATCGGTACAATTAGAACAATTATTGTACAATTAGCAGCATAAAGCCATCTACCGAGTCGAATGTGGCTGCGTTATCTGATAGCTCGCAATTCTTAATTAAGCACACATTTGTAGCGACGATTTTCTCACGTCCACCACAGACTCTGCCTTCAAATATGAGTGACTAATGATCCTGGATACGGGACAATTCCTGGACAGCTCAGTGGTTAGAGCATTGACGTACTTAGCCAAAGGTCCTGGGTTCGATTACCGTGTCCAGGTGTCATTTATCAATTAAAAGAACATGATATCTAAAGGTAGTTATAAAGGTTACTAACAAAAATAATAGATTTGCTA
>JBCFYV010011164.1:39468893-39493887 GCA_039000515.1 Timema cristinae
ATTTTGAAGATAGTAGTTATAATGAATTAAATAGCAAAGCCATTATTTTTGTTAATTAATGTTATAGCCCCATATAAAAAACAAATTATTTTAAAATTTAAAAATGTCACCTGGAGACTAGAATCGAAACCATAAATTTTGGCTTAGTATGCCACGTACGTGACGTAAGTACGTTATAGCTATTATAGAAAATATGGAAATAAAAAAAACCACTCATTGTAAACTAACCCTAGTATCAAAATAAAAATACTTCCTGGCGTATATCCCTATAGAATCTAAATAACAAGTTTAAACAAAATCCATAAAACTGGTTTGGATTTTTGTCCAGGGGCCGACAGACAGAAAAACATGAAGATAGAGAGAACGGTAAAATCTAATCTTTTTGGGTTCTGGTTCACATAAAACGTAAAGATTCATCATAATTTCGAGATCAATTCTTGTCGCGATTACAATATTTTCTGTTGATGTGAGAAAGTAAAAATTAGTACAATCAATTTGATGACAACAACCTTATATTAGTGTTAATAAGAAGTGGCTTTTTCTAAGTTGAATTGCTTTTTTTTTATAAAGTATTAGTGTCCAGTTAATAAAATGAAGTGTTATAATATAATACTTTGAAAATGGTCTCATATCACAATTTAAAAGAAAATACATTATTGTCAATGAAAAGAGTATTGTTTTACAAAAATCAATCTTCAATAAGTCAGATAGCATGTCCAGTTAAATAGTTTTATTATTTGTACCTAATAATTATTCGTAAGCTTATATTGAAAATACACAGCATCTCTTAGTGGGGCAATACACCACTTTATGTTCACAAGAATACTAACCATGTTTGTTTTCACCACATTTATGTATCTTTAGGAGAATGAAATTTGAAAGGCTTAGCCCTGTTTACTAATATGACGCTGTCAGAATGCTAATTTTTTCACCAATCACTCATTCATAAAAGCTTCTATTCCAAATGAAATATCTCAAATTTATAAATTTATAAAATCATTTTTGTGACTTGTTACTAAGAAAAATGAGTTTTTAATATGAAATACATATAAGTAAATACAATTTTAAAACAATTATAAATTGATTACCATTAGTTTAATAAATATGTGATTAAAACCACAGCACAGCTATTGATATGCGATTTTATTTAAATTTAACCCTTTGTTGATGTTGTTATATACCAAGTGGCTAAGGTTCATTCAAAATAAATCTAACAGCTCCTAAAATAACAATTTATAGCTTGAACGTGGCAGTTGTTAGTTGTCGTAATAAGTGGTCGTCCATAAACCACGTAAAGCTTTTTTTTCTTACCTTTTTAGCTCCCCATTAAACACCATGCAAACATTTAACCTAGCCTCCCCCCCCCCCCCCAATCTTAAACCTGTGTTACGTAACTTTTCTAAACAAAGATGAATGCCATTATTCCATAGGGATGTTTTGTCGTACTAAAGGAGGGATTCAGAATTAATACTTATTAAAATCCATTTTAATTAATAAATATAAATGATTTCAGTGAGTATTATTATTTATGGATAACTAAACATACATACAGATAAGACAGACAAGTTCAGACATAAATACTTTGAGCTCAAATTCCTCAGGTTCATGAGGAAAAGCCTCTGCTATATTTATGTTATGAATTTCAGGTTTGCGATATAAGTAAGAGCAAGACGCTGCGACTCTGCTATATTTATGTTATGGATGTCAGGTTTGCGATATAAGTAAGAGCAAGACGCTGCGACTCTGCTATATTTATGTTATGGATGTCAGGTTTGCGATATAAGTAAGAGCAAGACGCTGCGACTCTGCTATATTTATGTTATGGATGTCAGGTTTGCGATATAAGTAAGAGCAAGACGCTGCGACTCTGCTATATTTATGTTATGGATGTCAGGTTTGCGATATAAGTAAGAGCAAGACGCTGCGACTCTGCTATATTTATGTTATGGATGTCAGGTTTGCGATATAAGTAAAAGCAAGACGCTGCGACACTGCTATGTGCTGACTATTTATTGTCTTTATTTTGCAACATTTTGGCGAAGTTAAAGCTAGTTTGCTTTGTCTTACACCTAACCAATTAAACTAAACAGGCTTATAATAACGATAGTGAATATAAGATGATTGTTTAAAATTTCAAATATAATCATTATATTACCTCCATCCATTATTTCATTCATTCCTTCATTTATACAATTACTGCAGCATTTACTTATAAAGAGTAAACAAACTAGAATGACCATTTTATATAGTAGCGCTCACTACATGATGATGTTAAAGTGCCCACATCCGATGTTTGACGCTGGGGATGGACATCTTTCTTAATATTCTGCACTCTTTTTTATTGTAATATTATCATCATACAGAAAGCTATTTAAATAATTCTAGGTATACAACTTTTTGTAAATTATTATTGGATTAATCTACATTTTGACTTTAATTAACTTATCAATACCTAAACTCATGTTTCGTTCCAACATCGATCCTGGATCCTGGTTTCACTCTCGAAAAAGACTAGATGACCAATTAAGTGGAGATCGGGTTTCGAATACCTGTCCGGTGTACCCAAAGTGGTTTTTCCTAAATGGTTTTACACACACACACTCTCTTTCTCTCCCTCTCTCTCACTCTCTCTCCACGATAATGATGGTAGATTACCGCTAAAATTCTACATTCCTCATTTCTACGCCATTGGATAAATATAATTAAAAATAATTAAAATAACTACAATTTTACAATACCACCCTTAAAATATATACTAAAAAGGTAAATTTTAAAGAAAATTTACTAGCATTTGCATGGAGGGAGAGCGGAAAACCATTTAGGAAAAGCAACCCCCTGTGGATCTGACTGGTAATCGAATACCATCTCCCCAACATCGGCCATATAATCTACTGAGAGAATGACAATTTAGACGACGTGTCCACCGTAGCGGGTGTATAATGTTTGCATTTGTATACATACATACACACTAATGTATCAGAAGGTAAACTGTATAGGTTTAAATACACCTACCTTTTGAAAATAATTAATGATATTTGAAGCTTTATTTTCAAAACATTCTGCTTGGAACGAAGAAATAACACAATTGATGGACTCCTCAAACTTTCCTTGAGATACATTTTATACTTTTGCTTCTTTCCATGTCACTACATCTTTTTTATACTCTTACACTGTTTTTTTATGGATATCAATTTTTATACACAAACAATGAACAAGTCTCCTCTTTTTAAAGAAAGTATTTTGGCTTTTTTACAAACACAAGCGATTATTTACGACCTATGTAAAATATTATTCAGTAGGAATCTTAATTATATTAAAAGTCAACTATAATTATAAATTAAGGCCACGTCGACGGACAGCTGTTATCCAACTAAAAGCAAGCGAGGGGGTCAGTAGATTGTACAAATTTAAACAAGTGTGGTGAATATAAACATGTCACTGTCATGCGCATGAAAATTTGTCTTTTCGAATGTGCTTGTCGTTCGTAGTCTCGGTCAGACAATGCTAACTAAGCTAATTAGAAATAATTATAGACAAAAAAACAGTGCTAAACTTGCATTTTCAACGTCACAGATATTCTGAAGTTATCTATAAGTATGTTTATCAAAGGTGAACACATGAACAATAATATTATTTTTGAACATTAGAATTTGAGCATAAGATTTGTGTTACGTAACACTTTGATGATTCACCCCCCCACTCCCATGTAATATCATGTAGACACCTCACTCCCCTAAAAGCATTACGTGGTTAATGGATGACCCCTAAGCCGATGGTGTTTGTAAACGCGAAGGGTGTTATTTAAAATAATTAAGTGAACTAATCAGGTGGATAGTTTAAATATTCCTTTTCAACCTAATGTATTTTAACAAATATATCATAGTTTCATAGATGAAAATGGATCTTGTAAAATTAACACGTGATAATGAGCGTATTGGGTTGAAGTGTACATGAACTTTGTTTAGTAAATAAAAACATATACTATAAAGATAAATAATGCGGAAATAAAATATAAGCTAGGTTGTGAAATATCACCAGAGTATTGTCGTACACATTAAAAGTTCCATTGAAAGTTACAAATTGTAAGAAAGAACAGAAAAAATAACTTTAAAACATTATATGCACCTTTTTTTGTCATAAAAGTAAACTTCTGGCATTACAATGGGGTCTGAAGTCATTTATTGATCATATATTAATACACTTTTCTTAACTAAAACATGTTCCCATAAATCTACATTAATACATTAGTATATTAGAACTCAATTCACACTCAGCTAAGTTCTTGTTTAAAACTCATGGACCAAAATAATCTTTTTCTGATGTTTTACGTGACTAATAATGGCCTTTTTGACCTACTGAATATAGTAGAATCCAAGCCAATGTTTATCTTGCCTACTTATTTTGCCAAACCAAAAATAAATCAAAACTTCCATTAAGAATGTACCTTTGATCTTCTCTTCCAAAGACAAGTTCAAGTTTATTAATATGAATCCAAAAGCACCTAATTTTACATTTCTACCAAAAATTCATAAACCTAACATCCATATACGACCACTTGTCAATTATCAAAATGCCCCAGCATATAAAACATTCAAACATTTAGATATAATAATTCAGCATAATTTACAACTTCCATAAACTTATAACGTAAAAAGTTATTATGATTTAATTGAAAAACTTAAAAAATTTCCTCTAAATCATCAATCAAAATTCCTATCACTAGATATTACTAACTTTTACACAAATGTACAGTACCTGTAAATGAAACCATTAAAATTACCAAAACCATTAAAACCATAGTGCTTCTTCCGAATACATCAAACAAATTACATCTGTCTTCCAATCTGTCTCCCATCTAATTTATTTTCAATTCAACAACCAATTTTACTCTTAAAATTATGATTTAGCAATGGATTGTCCTATTTCATGTCTAATGTATGAGATTTTCTTACAACTCCATGATGATAAAATAATAAGCCAACTCAAAAATCTCATCAAAATAAAATTCAACTATTGATATATAGATGACATCCTCATAATATATGAACAATATCTTAATGCACCTTCACCTGATTTGATTTACAATCTCAATAATATCTACTCTCAACTTAAATTCACCTTAGAGCATGAAATCAATAATAGCATCAACTACCTTAATATTAATATCACCCAAAACAAGCATAACCATTTTGAATATAAAATCCACACAAAACTCACGCATACTGATGCAATCATCCCGATTGATTCTAATCACCCTACAATCTATAAAAGAGCTGATTTCAACAGTCTTAATTATAAACTACTTCATATAACTCTCAACAAAAAGAACTTCAAAAATGAACTCAACGTTATCAAACAACTTGTTGTTTCTAAAGGTTTCCGAATTCTTCAAAAACAAAAATCACAACTTACCAGCAAAACCACTTTCAACAATTCTATTGAAATTTCATAAATTAAAACTGAGTGGATCCAATTCATCTACTCAGGAAAAGAAATTAATAGAATCAACATAAAAAAAACCTAATTAAAGGTAGTCTTCCGCACTAATAATATCAAAAAATATATCAACAAGTCTAGCCTAAACAAAAACCAACCATTATGAAAAAAGTGGCATTTATCAACGCGCCTGTGATTGCAAAAGCGTATACATAGGAAAATCTGGGGCCAAATTTTACTAGATTTTCTGAGCACTTGAACGATTTCAGATATGACAGGAACAAATCAAAAATTTTTTAACACCTCAAAAGAGTCAGGACATCAATCAAATCCAATGAACAAAAGTATGAAGTTTATTTATAACACCTCAAAAGGCACAACAATGAACACAGTTGAGAATATCTTTATTCAAACTGCCTTATTAAATAACAAAAATATATTGAATGGACAAGCAACTTTAGAAAACCAAATACTCATTAATAGCCTAAAAAAAACTCCCTCAACATCCCAAAATTAAAATAAAACTTTCATTCCTGTCTGCACCCGTCCATCCTTCCATAGTAGCTAATGACCTGTTCGGGCCAGTGTCGAGAAGACTTGAACAGTTTTCACTTTTTTTTTTAATTTTCTTTTCCAATCCATACAGAATATTAGTTAAAATAAAATTAAAAAATATCTACTATCTCATGTCACAATATCTCGGTACATAATTTCTTCCTATATGTATAATATCTCTTCCTTCTTATATTTCTCCAGAATTTTCTTCTCTTATTTTATAAATACATGTTAATTGTAACTCTCATATTAGTTTCCTTAATCACACAACTTGGAATACTCAATTACATTGTTTTAATATCTGGTAGATATGTTATTTCATAATTATTATTATTCAATATTATAATTTATTAACTTTCACCAATTTTTGTTTCATATTATATTACACATTTATGTCTTAATGTGTAATATAATATAAAACAAGAATATGAGAGTTACAATTAACATGTATTTATAAATTTTATTTATAAATATTGCCTACTTATGTTTAATTTGTGTAGATATCCTTATGATGGAGTTGGACCAGTAATATCGTGAAGGTAAATGGAAGTTTTCCAAAAAAGTTTTCTTTAAATTTATGTCTGTTTGTCCATCCGTCTGTACCACCAACTAGAGCCTAAACTATTTTACCTATCGGGTTAAAACTTGGTATCTAGGATTTTTATAGGGCTGCCCTGAAGGTTTTTCAGAATTAGATATCTAATCCTAAAATTAAAAGTGTTTTACTAAAGGGAAAAAAGAGAAAAAGTCGATTACCTCCAAATTGGCTCTAACAATTTTGATTAAATTTCATTTCAAAACTTATACAAATATTTATTGACTGTATCTTAAGGGCCCGTACATGCTATACACTGATGGTATGCTACAGGGGTGAGGAAGGTAAAATTTAGAGGAAATACACCCACATTATTGTGGAGGGAGAGTGGACAAATCATTCAGTAAAAATTACCTCAACACAACTGACCGGGATTTGAAACCTAATCTCGTCACCAGTTGTAGCATCCAAAAGGGGCAGATGCCAACAAAATACATCGAAAATATAAACACTACAAAAAAAGGGGGGGGGGGGTTAACCCAGAGCGAGTGCTGAGGAGTTATTAACGTGACCCTCTATCTCATCCAGACGGCAAGAGACTTCTGCCTCAGTAAAGTTTATATTAAACCAAAACGTTTGAAGGATTACCTTGGGAATGATGGGATAAATATATAATAAGAATTAGTATAAGTCAAAGTTAGTCGATATTTACTAGCCATAACTCAATTAGATTTTTAACAGTTCCTCCAAATATATACATTGTTGATGTTGCGAAGTGTAAAGAAAATAGAATAAATTCATAACAACTATTAATTGAAGTCAAAGCTAAAGAGTCAGATGGTAAATATTCATCAGATTGCTTAATGTTAACTTTAAGATGTCGCCCATTAGAAATGGCGCATAGTAAAAATAACATGATCATTTGGATTCCATCATTAAATATTAATCCTTAAAAAAAAAGGCACCTAGTCAATGGTAACAAGACAATCTAATTTCCAACATAATATATATGTCCATTAGAAATGGCTCATAGCGTATGACAATAAGATATTTTAAATTCAAATACTAAATATTTGTCCATAATAAATGGCTCATAGCGTATGACAATAAGATATGTTAAATTCAAATACTAAATATTTGTCCACAACAAATGGCTCATAGCGTATGACAATAAGATATATATTAAATTCCAATACTAAATATTTGTCTATACTAAATGGCTCATAGCGTATGACAATAAGATATATATTAAATTCCAATACTAAATATTTGTCCATACTAAATGGCTCATAGCGTATGACAATAAGATATGTTAAATTCAAATACTAAATAATTGTCCATAATAAATGGCTCATAGCGTATGACAATAAGATATGTTAAATTCGAGTTCTAAATATCTGCCCATCAAGAAAAGACACATAGCGTATCACAATATGATAAAATAATTCAAAAGCTAACATAGTTCCCGCGAACATTAATTTAAACAATACAGTACATAATCGATATAATCGATTAATCATGAATCTACTGGCGCTAAGTCGCCCTGACCTTGCAAATAAGGTGATCTCAAAAAAAACTATGTTCTTAACTGTCAGATAGATTTTTTAGGTTATTTAAAAAAAAGCCAAAATTGAATTTAGAAAAGATTTACATTAAAAAAAAGGTTTTAATTTGCCGAAAATGGATTTAGATCTTACATTTTATGAAGTAGAAAGCCGGAGCTTATCCTATCCCTGATCTGACTCAGGCCCAATTGTAAAGTTCGTAGCCACAGGCACCAGAATATATACCCTAAAGCACAGAAGAGGGGAAGATGGGAAAAAAAGGGGGGAATAACATTCTAGAATAAAAAAGGAACACGAGAAAGCGCAAGTTGATTCGCTTCGAGAGAGGCCGTGGGCGTTCCGGAATCTTCTCGGAGGGGATCTCTTTACTGCGCAAGTCCATTCAACCCAAGGCGTTGACTTGAACTTGCCATTCAGTCTTCACAGTCAGTATTCAATTTTCCCGGTTCGGTGAAGGTGCGTTAGGTGGTTTTGTGTCGTTCTTCCACGCAGCCCCAGTCAACAATCAAATGGGGTAAGTCTTGACTATTTATGTTTGTCTCGTGTCTATTATAAAACATCCGATGCTACACAGTAATCCAGTCCAACTTGATGGTGACGCGTTAGACCCTGAGACCCCCGACGCGGGTGTAATGGTAGTTACTATACCCGATGTTTCTATCCCTCCACCGTGAATTTAATTTTATATTTAAAAACACACAAACTGAATAAAATAAAATAATAATTTTAAGTATTTTTTCAGTTATTTTAATTATTAATAGGCCTATAGTTGGGTCAGGTGTACTGAGAGAAATGTTTAATTGTCTTATTCTCTCCCTCTATGCAAATGTGGGCACACGTCATTTACATTGTTACCTTTATTTTAGCAACGTGTCTTACTACCCCTTCATGTTATACGCATATGTACTAGTCTGCGTATAATACTAATTACACTAGTAAGTCAGGGACTATTAAGGTTGAATTTAAAGGAAGTGTACACATATTTTCGGGGAGGGAGAGTGGAATTTTTTTTTTTTTTGGGAAAATACAAACTTCAGTTTAGTCTATTGCGATAGTGACGCCTTAGACCATGTGTTCACCAAAGCAAATAATTATAAGCTTACTAATTTTTGACTATCATAATTATATTCCATGTAGCTAAGACGGGAAGAAGTATAAAATATAAAACTATGTAAATGTATTTGTTTCTGGTTTCAGATAGCCAACCATAGCTATGATGTTTGGTACTTTGAACAACATAATGTTTAACTCAGTTCCTGGTTAAGTTAACCTACAAATTTAACTTTATAAAATAGTGTTTTCTAACTATTTTATTCCGAACGACTTACACAATATCTATTTTTATCGACCATTTGTCAATGTCAGTGGTAACCACTCCCTTACTAATAATTAGTTGCTTGCACGCAATGAACGTCTGGGCTCATAAAGATATCACTGCCAAAGCCTGCTACGATAAAAAATACATAATGAGGGCTGGAATAATTTTGTAACTGCGTCGTTAAGTTTTATAAAGAAAAGTTTATAACAGCCACGCAATTATTATGTAACGTTGATTTTTACGGTTTTCTCAGTAAAGTGGTTTGACATGATTCATGGCTAAACAATGTCTTTAAGGGGGCCGCCTACCGGAGCGAGAAAGTATCAACCGCTGTCAGGCAACATGACTTTAAACTCAATAGTGTGTGTCGGTTACATGAACTACTACTCGTTTATGTCTGCTCGTCACCCTCTGTCCGTCCCTTGACATGCCAATAAGAAAGAGAGCGACTGAGCAAAGCAAACTCCGAGATAACCTCAAGGTCAAGAAGGGAGGTGGGCGAGGCTCGGACACAGAGAAGCCTGTTCGTCTTTCACAATATAAGCTTGGGATTCTCTTTTGGAGGGTAGCTGAGTGGTTCACAAACTGGGAATCCAATATTATTTAGAATTTCAAGATTGTGTTGAAAATTATCCCTTTGAGCTTTCAGCGCACGAGTATATTAATACAAACTACAGTATGAAGTGATTTATATAATTTATTTGAGTTATTTTGGTATATTTAATTTACGCATTAGTGTGTAACTTTATTCACTCACTAGATTTTACACATGGCTTCACTCGCATTAAGTTTTTAATAATGTAATTTTTGCTGTCTCACGTGGAAGCAGCCATAAACGCTAGAAAAGAATGCACATACGAAGATCCCCGAACTTATTCCCTCTATCACCAGTTAGGATAATTTGTCATTTTTGTGCTCAGGGTAACGAACCTTGAAGTATCGCTACCAATGACCCCCCTTCCCCCCCGCTTTTCTTTTTAGTAGAATACAGATGAGAAAGCAAGTGTTGTGCATTTTACTACACCAAGTCTTACTACTCGTTTGGTTTGGACGCAGGTAGCGTGTTGTTGTCTAGGTAAACATGTTTGCGGAAAAATAAGGAATCCAACAGAAGTCCCATCTCGATCAAATTAGATTAGTTTACTGGCAACATACATGCATCCATAGGTCTATATACAAACATACCAAAATACAAAACTCTAAGGATGGATTGTACGATCTGCTCATTGTTTACTACCCAGTAAAAATAGAAACCTAATTAATTAGTATGTATTTAATATCTAAAGCGTGTATGCAAGAACAGAACCACTTTTACTTCTAGCTCCCTCCTCAGGTGTGAAATTGCATTGATTTACTTGATTTACTTTTTATCACCAAGACCGTAGCCAGCCAATAATATCAGGAAGGGTTTGGTGGGCACACTCTCCAATTGCTGGAGAGTAGAAAAAATTTTAATCAGTTCTAGAAGCTATCTGAAGGTGTTTTTTTTAATGGCAACATAACCCCCTAACTGCCGGAGGCTAGGACAAATTCTAAATATTAAACACTTATAAATGCTACCTGTGGAGTGTTTTTTTTACGTCAACACCATAACTGCAGGAGGATAGAAAAAATCCTAAGATATTAAACACCTCTGGAAGATCTCTGAAGTGCTTTATATGATAACACAGCCCCCTAATTTGTACTTGTACATTAATTTTTATTGTTTGAACTATTAATAAAGCCATAAATTATATTTTGTTCATAAAATTTCGGGGGTTGTTTGCACCCCAAAACCCCACCCCCGACTAGAGCCTTACTCATCACCCTTCAGAAGTGAGAAGTGATCTAGAAGTAAAAAGTAGTGAGGCCACTATGCAACTCCAAACGTTTGTTTACTTGTAAAAAAACAACAAATCGATCGTGCTGATATGGATGTGTGAGGAATAATTGAGACAGAGGTTGCTCGTGAATGCAATCATGTTTCACGAATTAGATGACGTAATTTCTTTTGATTTTTATAATTTACTTTTCACGCTCAAATTCTGTTTTAAAATTTAGATCATTTAATGCCCGTTTTCATGAACAACGCAGAGAAAGGCAATGGGTCAAGTAGTGTATGATGTGAGAAGATTTGCGTGACTTGTACCTCACTTGACCTTGTCTTGCTCATTGATGTTCTTGAAAACATTCCTTAGCAATCAAATAAATGCCACTTACTTCCACCTCAATCATTCATTTCGTTCTTGAAAATAGCCTCAAGACACTAGAATAAATAATCTTAATTTACATACAAAGCCATGTAGTAACTAAAAAAAGTAATTAAATCACAGACTCAAATGCAAGCAAAAACCAGTATAGCTTTTACTTTGGAGGCATTGCTGCATTGATCTAGCACAAAAATAGTTTAAATTTACTATTCAAAAGATATTAAAAAAAATCTCATTTACACGCAAAACCATAAAAAAAAGCTTAAAAAGTACCTCAAGTAAAAAAAGACTGTAATGGAAACAAACTTAATGTGTCTCGATTATGTACAGACAGACCCTAGAATTATTTTTATAGTATAGATAAATATACATGGCTTTTATTTGCATAATTATGATCTAATTTTTTTTTTTTTGCACTTGTCACCACCCGTTTGGGTAACGTATTAATTATTACGCTAATGGATTAAGGATGTGTTTTAAAGGAAGTGAACTCAGTTTTGCGTGGAAGGAGAGTGAAGATTCATTTAGGAAAAAACGCCCTCAATACAACCGAATGAGATTCGAACCTCAATATCCCCATCCTTGGCAGTCGAGTCCAACACAAGACCGACACGTTAAACAACCGAAGCGGGTTAACTTATCTTGAACACCCATCTTTATATATGATACCTTTTTAGAACATTATAAATAAACGATAATTAAAATTAGAAATTGAGATTTTGGTGTTTCATGAAACATTATGTATCAAGATATCCAAAAGAGAAGATTTAAAAAAAATTCTGTCCCCATGTCTGTCTGTCTGTCTATCCCTGACGATATATCTGAAACGGTCAGATGGATTTGGTAAAAAATTTATATTTGAAAGTTTTAGGGTTTATTTAGGGGCTTTTTTTAAAATTTTGATTCTAACTCTCAAATTAAGGGTAGTTTACTTCATGGGCTTTTTATGATCATAAATATTTTTTTTAACCTTTAATGATTTTGATTAAATATAATATTAGGGTAGTGTTTGGCAATACAAATAAAATACTATGTTTGTTCTTTGAGCAAAAACACCCCGAATGGTAGTCTATTATTTATACTTTTTTTAATTCAAAATATGTCGAAAACGACTCTAGCAATTTTAATTAAAATAGATATTGGGGCAGAGTTTGCCAATACAAATAACATACTACGTTCAATTTTGGGGCAAAAAACACTCTGAATGGTAGTTTATTGATGACGAATTTTACAAATCTAGTATTTCAAAAATAGCTTCAACAATTTTGTTTAAAATGAATATCTGAGGATTGTTTTGTCTAGTATTAATTTATTTCTCAATTGGGATGGAGGGGGATTCACACCCCTCAAGTCCCCCCTCCCCCGTGCGTACGACCCTGAGTATGACACATTTTTCGATAGGACATCACTATGTGATGGGCAACATTTCATTCGTACACCAAGTACCAATTATTTAAAAAATAATTATTGGGGTATTTAACTTGCACTTCCTGAACACAAATATTACATCAGCACATGACTTACAAACTAACTTAATACTATGACATACACCCAGTCCCTAGGCTGACAATTTAGTAAAGATAAAAATCAACCATGCCAAGAATTATAATTATTAGGGTTTAAAGACGTGTTGATAACGGTAATCGGACACGAAAGCCATAACAAAGTAGATTAGCACTCTATCAACTGAGCTAAGCTTTCGGACGCTAAGTAGGGCCAACTCAACTTACATATTAAAAGGTATTTGTTTGTACTATACGATTTATTATTGTTTAAAAACTCCACAATAATAATTTGTAGTAATATGTTGAAACAGTTATGTTTTTTAAAGAAAGCCATATTTTATCTAATCAATAATGCATTTATAAAGTTGATAAAGTGAGGATACATAGTGATTGTCCAGCGTAAGACGTAAAACTAACTAAACTAATATAAGTGAATTATTTAATACCTTTTAGTGCATTTTGAAATAAAATGTTTATAAAATATTTTTTTATTTATTTTAATATCTACTCTTTCAATCAATATTTTAAATCTTATTTGCATTGTCACTTCGATAAAAATTGACTCCCATCATGATTGTGCCACTTGAGTGGTGTGCTCCCTTATTTCCAAGTTTCTGGGGAATCTTGGGTCTACAAGTTCCGGTAGTAGACAATTCATGAAAAAAAGTGTAAGTTTGTCTACCATTTTTTCTTGCCAGAAAGTATCATCCCTATAAATTTTTTCCACAAACATTCCAAAAGGTGTCCAAAACACAAACAGACAGTATTGACGTTGTGTGACACTTGCACTTGGTACATAAAGTTGTTCTGTTCCTTTAAGCGCATTTTCCCTTCCTGAACAGTACAAAAAGTGACTTTATTTTCCTTTATAGCTTGCTCTGGTGTCATTGTGGCTGCAACTGCTGGGCACTTCACTTCTACGATTCCGTCTGTTCCGATAAGCCCATCAGGTGTGGCACCAAGCCAAGGGCAATTTTCATCTACAAAAAGTCCACTGCGTATCACTTTCACATTCAACTCAGCTTCAAGCTGTTCAAGAGCCATAGGTTCTTTTTCCAAACCGTACCTTGTTGCCTTGGACCCCAAAAAATCATTATAAAGAAGAGCTCTTACTGTATTAGCACATTTGGTGTTTTTTCTCATCTTACATATTTTACCAAATGAAGATGCAGTAAGACGCTTTGATCTTTCCGCTCTCCATTGAACAGAATTTACCTGGGCAGTAGTTGATAGTTGCAACAGTTCTCGTTGTTCTTTTGTTAAACTTAAGCCATTCAAAAAGTCCTCTTTGTTTCTCGTGAAAAGTTCGGAATCCATATCTGGCTTAGCTTGAACACTCCCATAATCACTGTCAGGTCCTGAAGAGTATAGTTTCCTTCGTTTGGATGGCGCTGTGTGTTCCAATCTTCGAATCTTCCTCTTTTGAGCTGAACGTTCTTTTTGTTCTAGGTGCAATTTGGTGAAGTGACCTGGGCTAACGTTTGTGGCCCCTTTGTGGATATAATCCTGTTCTTTTCCTCCTGTGTTCAAAGAAATAACCGATAGTTCACTTCTTGTTTGATACCCACCTCTTAGACAAAAATTAACTCTTTTACCGGAAACGTATTTGCAGACTAGACTATTAAAAGATTCAGCCTTGTTTGTTGTAACATTTTGCAGTAAGCTAGCTGCATGATGAGTGACCAGGTTTTTTGCTGCTATGATTTCTACCCATACTCCTGCACTTTGAAGGACTGGGACTAGATTCTCTTCGTTTTCTTTTGGTCCATTACAGAAATAACCTCTTTCAGCACATTTGGCATGATCTCCAAATACATGACATGGCCCATTATTAATATCATGTCTCAGTTCTTCAATTCTTCGATGAAGAGGAATTCCACATTGACTGGCCCTGTATTTCATGGCTCCAGTAACCGCACATCGGAGGCGCATTTGACGATCAGTTATAGCTTTCCTAAAAATTGGAGGAATTGGACCAACATCGTTTTTGCTCTTTGAAGAAATATGACGAAGCCTCTTCAAGTAATTTCTCAAAATATGGTTGCTACATTCAATCTTTGTTATTGTGAAGCCAGGGCCATATGGTTGAGCTTTTAAAAGATTTCGCATAACACTACTATCTCCATCACCTGTAAAAATAAACAACTAATATAGGCTATACTCAGAAAATAATCCACTAGATTATACTATAGCTATTATGTAGAAATATTAGAGTCACAGCTCAAGAAATTTCAACTAAGCGATTTTTAAAACAGTAGATTTGTAGGCCTACTATCTTACCAATGTATTCATATAGTTTAAAAAATACATTTTAAAATGTGTCGATTAAAATTAAAATCCAACACTTCACAAAACTTATATTTTTCATATTTCAAAAAAACATACCTATCAACTGATGATATTTCAAGTTATGCATGGCAACACTGTTCTTGAAACCTTCCACTATGATATCCGATTCCATACTATTCGGAGACTTGTTCCAGTTTTTGTAACAAATGTGCTCTTTTGGTGTATCATTTTTAGCTCTAGCCCGAGCACATATGCAGCAGTAGGAATTTCTTGCATTTACAAACAACACCCTTTGAGTGCGTTTTCCAACTATACAAGCCTATAAGAAAATATATAAAGGAGATGTAAACTTGTAATAATGTAGTTACCTTATTTGACATATCATAGCCTTATTATGTATTGTATTGTTTTGTATTGAAGTGCTAACTGTTAGTAAATATTTACTAAACAAGTCATATTTTAAATTTTAATAAGACAAGTAAAATAAATTATTTACTAATAACTTATGGTAGTCTATATATAAGGGATTTTGGTAATAATTGCGTTTGTTTAAATCGTCTTTATATATGAATAATTGAGTTCAATTCTCATATTTAACGTATGGTGAATTTCAGTGCAAATAAAAAAATAGAGACCCATTCTTGTTTTTCTTATGCCCATCTGTAAAAAGTTAGTAAATTACCTTTTTCTAAGCTGAATTCAAACTAAACCTCATATTAATTTTACAGTTTTAGGAATATTAAATCAAATTCACTTTGTATTTTAATAAGCTGGTTCAGTACCTTGGAATGGAAATAAATTGTGCTATGTGTTCTATAATGCCTTACAAATTTATATAGGTAGTCCTGTATAAATGGACCGTGAACAAAAAAAACACAATTTAAAGGTATTCACGTATTATCATATTATTGTTCTAAATCATAAACATAATTCACCAACTTCACCGTTAGACAAAGATAGTATTAAATTATTGTAAATATTTTTGTTACACTTACAACACCAGAAAGAGCATCATAATTGCTCCCAAACGAGCGCTTGCACCACGCGCCGTCTGTCACAACTGTTACCAGAGGAACTCCATCTATGTCCACATCTCCTGCTGCAATGGCTAATCTTCCTTCTTCCTTTGCCGCAGCCTCCATTCTTTGCCATGCAACATCTTGTATGACTGAAGAGAGCTTCTTTTGACATTTGTTAAATGTTTCTTTGGCCATGCAAGGCATATCAAGTGTTGATGTTATTACTTTTAGTTGGCTATAGCTTTGGCCTGTCAATAACATACTGTTCACCCAGGCCATATTCGAATTCATGTATGAATTTTCTTCGTTGGGCTTTTCAGAATGTAACTTTTCTATTATTCCACACATATTACACTTAAAATGGTAAACATTTTGCATCCCTCTTCTTTCCTCACGGATAAAATTCATGTTGGCAAATGAGCAGTCAAATTGCCTGCTATGTCGGCTTATCCTAGCTATTTCCTCAAATAGATAAGCAGCATCAAACATTCGACGTCCATTGATAAGTACCCCAGGTGGTTTGATAGATATATCATTATTTTGTGTTGGCTTAGACTCCATTAAATTTTCTTTTTCAAGAGATAAGGAAAGAGGTCTGACGCCATCTAGACAATCATCATTTTCTGAAATGGTGGAAAGAATCGTATCATCTGTGAAATTGGAACTATCAAGAGTTTCTACTGATGTTGGTAGTTTCTTTTTAGGCGTACTTGTGCTTATGTCTGGCCAAAATGAGCACCCAGGTTCTGAGTTATCTACAAAGGCTGGCTGGAGGATTGTAAATGTTTTTGAGGAAAACCTGCACAGTTAAAAAAAGAATGTAATTATTTAAAATACAACGGACCATATTAGCACTCAAATATTTTATTATTACATTTAACACATTGGTTACTAATAACGAATTCTTGGAGGATGGGGCTGAGAAAAATTAACTAGGAGGAAATTCTTTGTGCATCCAGTAAAGATGGATCCCTGACCTCTCATGCAAGTGTCAATAACCCAACTCTGCTAGGACACCAAGTTTATGACTGACCTAAATACACACCTAGCCTAAGTGCCATAAATATTTCTAACTGGATCACTAAATGAGCCAACTTATCTTAACCAAAGTCTAACATAACTCGAGTTGGCCTCCCACATCAACAATTTTATTTCCTCATTGTTTGTGCTTCGTTTGTGTTCATAGTTATTTAAAAAATTATCGTAGCAAAATGCCATTTGTGCCAATCGATTGGGCTCCTTTTATGCTCATATATACTAGAACATTTATAACCTTTGCTTCAAAATTAAGGATTTTATGAAAGATTTAATGTGGCGGGCCAACTTGAGTACTCCCTATTCTGAAACCTGTAAAAACATTGAGCTCAAGCTGGCCCACCACTTGATTAAAAAATCATCTTAGTGAAATGCAGTTTGTGCCAATCGATTTTGCTCCATTTCTGCTCACATGTACCCAAAAATGTACATTTGTGCTATAAAACGGATCACTATTGAATGAGATAAATACAATTTTGTAACGTTGTGTTTTTCTAAATGTTTCGGGCTAGCTTGAGCTCAAGTTCGCCAGCAACCTTAAATGTTCTATAAAAGGCCTCTTTTATAGCACAAATGTTTACTTTCGTGTACATATGAGTACCATTAGAGCATAATCGAATGGTACAAACCGCATTTCGCTAACGTGATTTTTTAATTAAGTGGTGGGCTAGCTTGAAGTCGTGATTTTTACGGGTTATAGAATGGGGAGGACTCAAGTTGGCCCACCACATTAAATCTTTTATAAAATACCCAATTTTGAAGCACAAATTATAGTTTTCAGCAAAATATGAGCACAAACGGGGTACAAATGAATGGCGTAAATGCAATTTTTTATACGTTGTGTTTTTCAAAATGTTGCTGGCTAGACTGAGCTCAAGTTAGCCCGCAACATCAAATGTTTTTTAAGAAGCCTAATTTTACAGCATAAATGTTCATGTTCGGGCACACATGAGCACAAATTATGGGCTGAAAAAATTGGCGATGTGGCGGGCCAACTTGAGTTACGTAAAGTCTAGGAATACTCAAGCAATAAAATTTATTGCAAGTTAACAAAGAGCTGATTATAGTCGACGCCATAAAATTATTTAGAAACTCACCTTTCTTCAGAAAAGGAGACATAGAGTTGCAATCTATAGTTTCTATCTGTTCTCGAATATTAGGTTTTGGCTGACTCGATGAACTGTTAACACATCTGTTTGTATGTAAGTCACTTGCCTTTACAAAGCATACTCTGTAGAAAAATAGGGTCACGTTTTAAGAAACTTGTTTTTCTATGAATACTATAAAACTACCAAATCAAAAGCCTTTAAACGGTCTATTTGAACATTTCTGACGGTAAAAAAAAATAAAGCCGAATTTACTATCTCGAAATGATGTCATCAATCACCAAAATCACAGAAATTAATTACATACTTTTATTAAAAGCGTTATTTTCCTATAACTAGTAAATATTTTCTGTAAATTAAATATAATGGTGGTGTTATATAAAAATTGGTTTAGTCTAAGAAATCATTATACTTTGCCTAATTTGTATTTCAGCACGTAGCTCAAAAATCTCAGACAAAAAGTGTAATTATCTGAGGATTTTATTGCTAGGACATATACGCATGCAAAACAATACAGGATTTAATTTTGTCAAGCGTGATCAATTATTAATTATTGTAATATAAGACTTGTATTTTTTTTAATCTAACAATTTAATTCAATAATTTAAAATAAATATTCCAGTGCCCTATTTTATTATTATTAAGTAATGTGAACAAATATTATTCTTACATTTAATTTCTTATGAATTTTTAATAACTCAGTTTTGGTTTAAAAATAAGCCTTTGTTTCTCTTTGGGGAAAAAAAACAAAAAAAAAACTAAAACAACAGCATTAAAAAAATTACCAAGGACGAGGAAGGATTTGATACGAAAAAGTGCTCTCACATTAGCGTGTGTAGATAAATGATAAAACTAAAGTGAATTTCACATTTAAATTATTATTATTGTTATTATTATTATTACTTTTACTATTAGCACTGCGTCTTACTACCCGTTTGGGTTTTACGCACTTACGCTAATGTGCAATGGTAGGATGATTGTGAGATGAAATGGAGGACCTACAGTTTAACGTGGGATCCGAACCACGGTGGAGGCCGGGCATTCCACACATTCACATGTTGTGATTAATACACGTCTTGTCAGAGGTGAAGGAAGGGTTTAACAATCAGATAAATTGTGCCGGGACCGAGGATTGAACCCCGGACGACAGCACAGAAGTCCAACACCTTACTCCTAGACCACCAGGTCACCCAATTTCACATTAAAAAAAAACTGCTGCAAATGCATCTTGGTGGAGATTCGTGAAGCTTATCTCACCATGTAAGGCTCTAATCCTGAAACATTTGTCAATATTTAGTGCATGATTAGTGCTTTAAGCCCTGCAGTCTCAGAATTAGTTCTTTATTTACAACGTACTAAGGGGCGTACATTACCGGCTGAGGGAGACTAGCTTCACGCAACCCCACCATGCAAAGCAATAATTCAGAAACACGTGTCGATACTTAGTATATAATCCTGGCTTTCAATAAATAGTGCTCAGTAATGATTAGAAATTTAGGTTTCCTTCCAAAATGTTGATTGAATTTACAGTATATTTTCGGTAAACTTCTAGATCTTGATACAACCCAATTTGTTGCGATATTTAGGGTTAAACATTACGGGCGTTGTTTCATAAGGAAAGGAAAATTCATATTTACCCAGAAATTAAATATGTTGCTCAAGGTTTTTATATTGTAAAGCTGATTTTGGAACTTTTTCAATTGAAACTACTAATCAGGCACTAAACATTGTAATAATTGTTTTAGATTTCACCTTCACGTATCAGAGCTAAATTAAGCTTTATTAAAATTAATTTTTATCTTGCGTGTAATGATTAAAATTTTCTTTTTTTATATAGTTGTACATATTTTAAGTAATTCAATTGTCCATCACAACTTTGTTAGTAATTAGTATACGTACAGTAAATATATACTTTTTACTAATATTTCTCTTCGTGTAATGATTTTAGTATAGTCCAAAGAATGAATGGAAGCGCATTGAATCTATAAGAATAATTATAAAGACCATAAAAAATATATGTTTTAAATTTAAGCAACAGAATTCAAATTATGGTTCTTTATTTCACGGGACCAGCTTAGTGAAGCCTCCGGGTGGGATTTGAACCCCGTCCTCCTGAATATAGGAGCAACACGGTAAAATGAAACTAACACGCAAGCGTTGAACAGTGAACTAGACCCTGTTTTTATACTAATCAATCAGTATGTACTTACTTTGATCCATTAATAAAACGCTTCTTCCCCTTTTTCCATCCTAACTTTTTGCGGCGGGCAGATAGTCGAAGTCTAGTTTTTTCCCCTTTACAGTAGTCCTTTTTGCTTGTGTTATTGTTCATAATAGTTTTAATTTATCGAAAATAACAATATTATTCTATTTTATTTATATATAATTGTAATGGCTATCATAAGAAGGCAAAGCATACACAACTGTTCGTAAACACAGGACCAGTTTGTAAACACATTTACAGTAAAAGCTACAGTAAATATTATTTTTAATATTTTCTAATGAACACCTAAATCTTAAAAATGTGCCGGCTCACTGTGCATTGTCTCAACTCTCAACAAGCCGAAGGCAGACATCCAACTAAAAGAGCGCATGCGCAAGGAGCCAACTGCCTTTCCTTCTTTCTCCGGCTATTCTTTACTTCCAAAGCGTAGATGGAGGATATGGCTGCGCTACTTGACGGCTGAAAAGCATTAGCTTTGATGCATCAAAACAGCAAAAGGAATGAGCAATTATCTTCACATTTTCTGTTGTGACCCTATCAAAAAATGACTTTATTTGTTTCTGAAAGTTTGTATCTAGGATTATATATATGTTACCCTCGTCTCAGAACTGTGACAATATACTTAAGGCCATTTAAGGGTCATTGAAAATATGCAAGTTTCGAGTTTTCATTAATTTTTTATATACATAGATTATCAAAATGTAAGGTTGAGAATAATAAATAAGCATGTTCCCCACCTTTATCTTCCTTTTGGCTTAAGTCAAGTTTGTAAAAAATTAAACACTACCTAATCATCGCCTAGTTCCTGAACGTCTGGAACGCATTCCAACCCTCCGGTAGGCGGCCCCCTTAAGATAAGCTACTAGGGAACCGAACTACTTGTACGTGGTCTAAAACGTCATGCTCGCAATATATTAGGCTACCAAGGCGAGGATTTCGTGGTTATAATCTTGACCTATTTAGGGAGCAAGGGTGCTTTATGTATTTGAGCTTCCATCATCCTCATTCATTGCTAAAGCATGCGTGGTTCGTCTAAAATTATCCTCCTAATCCTTACGCCTACGATTAAACTGGTTATTACCTTGAGGTTATTTTTAACACCACGTTTTACTACCTGTTCGTGTTATACTCTTATGTGCCAACTACGATGGTGTATTTGGGGATTTTGGAGGCTATATTTAGAGGAATTGTACTTGAATTTGCGTGGTGGGAAAGTGGAAAATAATTTAAGAAAAACACAATACATATGACTGAGATATGAACCTCAGCTTCCCCGTCATTGGTAGTCTAGTCTCTTAAATGTAGAAAAAATATTGTGATCGTCCAAAAAAAAAAAATGAACTCGAGATTTTGATGAATCTCGAGGTTTCATGACCCCCAAATCCAAAAGAGTTGTCTTTAAATTTATGTCTGTTTGTCCATCCGTCTGTACCTCCAACTAGAGCCTAAACTATTTTACCTATCGGGTTAAAACTTGGTATCAAGGGTTTTTATAGGGCTGCCCCGAAGGGTTTTCAGAATTAGATATCTAATCCTAAAATTAAAAGTGTTTTACTAAAGGGAAAAAAGAGAAAAAGTCGATTACCTCCAAATTGGCTCTAACAATTTTGATTAAATTTCATTTCAAAACTTATACAAATATTCCAAACAACATGGCTACACTTAATATTTCGGCATAATGACTTAAGGTTCTGATCTGATACGAAAATTCTTATTTTTTTATATCTTTGAAACTATTAGAGATATGAAATTACTTATCATTGCAAATATGTAGATCTATTTATATTACAAATATTTTACCTGAACCATATTTTTATTAAACAATTATCTTTCAAGCGATACACATATATATATTTTTTAACTTTTTTAACACTAAAGGTAAAGTATTGCAACCATTAAAAAAAATCTAACCCAAAATTGTTAAGGATGTCGACGTATTATGAACCCCTGAACAATAAAAAGGGGTATTTGCAATGCCGTCTTCTGTGTGTCTTTTTAACCCAAAAATTAAAGAGTAGTTAGGTAAAAAGCGAAAAGAAAAAATATCGATTTTCTCAAAATTGGTTCAAACGATTTTGATTAAAATTCGTATCTAGGCACTGAGTAAGATTATAAGTAAACTGGATATTTTCATTTTCCCATGAAAATGACTTTTAGGGTCCTTTACAGAAGTGGAAATTTCCGTATCTCAGCAACTATTGGATATACTAAATAACTTATCATTATTAAAAATAAAATAATTTTTAAAGGAAATATATTTAATAAAACCAAACTTTTTGAAATATTGGCAAATATAATAATACAATTTTGTGATCTTTAGTTGTAAAGAGATACTACTCATGTTTTAACGAAATTATTCTCCAATTCCATAGAGTGATTAAATATAAGTAAGTCTCTCAAAAAGTGTATGTTCTTTTTCTTTCAACCTCTCAGGGGAAATGTTTGTATATCAATGATCTATCTCTATCATTTTAGATTAAATAGTCAATATTTACCTATTTTATTGGCCAAAATTTATAAATGAGGAATTTAATAGCAAGATGTGCAACCCCTAACAAAATGTCGAAAATTTTAAACTGGAAGTCGACATTTTAATATTGTTACCCTTGGGGATCTAATATCAATATTTTTACTTTTTCGCTACCCTACAGGTTGATAGAGCAAGTATTGAGATCGTCAAAAAATTGAACTCGATATTTTGATGGATGTTGACGTCTTATGACCCATCGAACCCTAAAAAGTGGTTTACGCAATGCCGTCTGTCTCTCTGTCCAAAGTATGTCAATCTGTACCTCGGGCTAGAGCTTAAACTGTTATAGCGATTGGGCTAAAACTTTGTATCTAGGGTTTCAATAGGGTTACCCTGATGAATTTTTGAAATTAGATATCCAACCCTAAAATTAACGTTAGTTTACTTGAGGGCGGAAAGAGAAAAATATTTATTTTTTTATCAATGTCGGCTTTAACGATTATGATTACATTCATTTTGTAATGACATTGATTTTTCCGTCATTATTAATATTTAAAATAATATTTTAAAGTAAATATTTTCATTTTTCTTCTTTTCAGTTATTTTAAATTAAATTCATTTTTTTCCAAGCGACAGCCATGTTTATATTTTTCTTTTTTTTAGCTGCACGTGTTCAAAGCATGTTTTATTTCTGGGTTGTTTTATTACGCAGTATTTAAGAACAGGTAAATAATTAAGCCATGCCTATTTTTAGTTTTCGCACTCAGATAAAATAACCCCATTGTTAGAAGGAAAGAAATCAAGTAGTGACCTGGGTTTGAGAGTACAAAACTATAGGGAATACAGACCCAAGCCTTGAAATATGGCATAGTTTTGAGCTGGTCTTCCCTGCTGAATCGTCATGTGGAACAGAGGTGTTTTGAACTATCGTAATAAAATGTATATTTCCAACATGTTCGAGTGTTAAATGGTGTAACAAACAATACGTATTTATTTAAAAAATTGCAACAAGTGAACATGTTTTCTTCTTAAAGTAACATTCTATCAATGCAGTGTAATATGACAGCTAAAAAGGTGAGAGGCGTGCAACTTAAGAATGAGGTTTACTTGTAAATAACATTGAAATGACCTTCAGATTTAAAGGCAACTTGTAACTGGTGGTTAGGTAGTTTCTGCCTTGAAAGGTCTCTCACCCCCTAGTTTTGTGGACAACTGAGAAGAGAAAGAGAGAATGAATTGGGTGGGGATGTTGAATTTTGGCATTGAGCTACAGCTTATTAGTTTCATGGAAACACCTGAAATCACTTTCCTTTTCTTGAGGATAGTCATTTTACCTACTTGTTAACTTCCGGTAAAAGAAAAGAGTAATATTTATATTAGATATTCATTCATATAAATTTTTCCAAATGTAATCCAGATTTAAAATAATGTTAGGTATGAAATTTTTTTTTTTTTTAGTGGTTACGGAACTAGTGAAGCATTTATTCATTTAGAATGTAATGTAGCAAACATGAATAATACATTTTTATTTGATAAATTTAGCTATACATTTAAATAACTTAGCCAAAACTAACCACAAACACACATGTTTGTTTATAAAGTATAAATAATTTCAAACACACTATTAAAGTAGCTTATTACATATAATTAATTGATTAAAAATATACATTTCTTTTTTGTTTAATATTATTATTAGCACCGCGTCTTACTACCCATTCGGGTTATACGCATTTGTTTAATAATTCAAG
>JBCFYV010011164.1:39493987-39548732 GCA_039000515.1 Timema cristinae
GTCTTTATAAAAACCTTTTATCATAAAAAATATTTGTTTTTTCCCATTTAACACATGTCAATATTAATACACACATGTTTGAATAATCTTGTCATATCACTGTTTGTAAGTAAATTTTACTCTAAAGTTCACAACCTTGATAATTTTTAATATGTTTAAAACTGTTTAGATGTTTGTTAAAACCTAAGTTATATATTATATATGTCATCATAAGACATTCCAACTTATAATTTTGACTACCAAACTTTTTAATTAATTCAATTACAATGTCTATATTATTGTTATATTGCATCAAATATATTTTTTTGTTCATGATAAAATGTTGTTTTTGAAAATTTTACCAAAGATTGAATTCTACTACTAATATTCTAATTCATTACTTATTAAATATTAATATGTTTTCCAAAAATTTTATTGTTCTTGTGTAAATTGGTGTATTACGGTTTTAAAAATCAAGGTGGGTTTTTGTTGATTTCAATGTTAGTATATTATTTTTTATGGTGGTATTTTCATTATTGTTGGTATCATTTTAATTGTTGTTCTTATTATTGTTACTGTTAGTAGTGTTGGTGATATTGTCAATTGTTTTGTTGTTATGGATGTTTTTATTGCTGGTGCCATTATTATTGTTTGTATATTTGTTATTATTGTGTTGTTTTTTTTTGCTTAGGATTCTACCATGTTTGTTGCTGTAACTGTGATATTTATATTAATCATTTTGTTAGTATTGTTGTTATTATTGTTGGTGATATTAATATTATAGTTGGTTATATTGTTATTATTGTTGGTGATTTGTTTTTACCGTTGATGGTATTGATATTTTGTATGCTATTGGTATTGTTATAATTGTTTGTGTTAATAGAATACTGTTTTTATTGTCTATCTTATTAATCTTGTTATTATTAATCATCCAGGACTTCTTTTGAATTGATGTGTTTTTACTCACCTCCACAAGTAACCCCCATTCCCTGTGCCAAGTTCTGTTCTAAGTGAGTTTCCCTACCTATAGGCCCGGTAAGATAACTGATATAATATACCAGGGGCAGGGAGGATTTTTTTTATAAATACTTACGATCCTTTTCTTAGATGGCAGAGTTTTGTCAAGTGTTCAGTATCTTGTACTTACAGTTTTAATTTGGACTGTAGCAAAACTAAAAGACAGAATATGAATAATTCTTGAAAATTCTGGTTTCTATCTTCAAATGTGACCCATGTAAAAAAAAAAAGCTTCATTTGGGGAATGAAATCTTAATAAATCCTCTACCATGCCCTCTCTTCCAGAAAGACATGCTGTTCCCTGATTAAACTTTCCTCAAGTAGCTCATTCAATAATTAATGAAATACTTAAGGCATCACTGGCTATTCAGGAAGCAGTTATTATAACAAACAGCCTTTAAACACCAAATTTATATGGTCCGTGATCTTTCATCTCAGGTCTAGAGTTTGTGTTAAATGACTACTGCACATTTAAATACCAAATTTTGGAGCTTATAGCTTGCAAGCCCCTAGTTTGTCTAGTTTTAGTTGGAACACAATATTTATTATAGTCTCTATCTATTCTATCTATTTCAACTCAAATAGACGAACCCATCTACCTTTTCTAGTATCTGTTTCAAAATAATCCCCAAAAAATACTTTTAGTCAAATTATATTTTCGAAAGACTCTAACTCTGCTGTTGACAACAATATCGTAACGCAAAAACTATCCAATCCACTGGCTGCATCAGCCATCATTGATGAGCAATTTACGGTAGTGACGAGACGCGAACTTAAGTTGGTGAATTCTTAAGGTTGCGTAAAGACATGTAGGAGAACACCGTCACGTAACACCGCTGCATCCAGTTTGGACGGCACAGCGTAACAACGCTTCGTAACACCGTATCGCAACATCGTAACATCCGTGCGTCCCATCTTCTGTCGGTATTTTGATGCCACATCAAAGAAATGTTGCACCGTCTTATTACGCCACCTATTCTCGGTTTGGACGTGACTGTGCAACATCAGAGCATCTCAGCTTTTAGTTAGTTATAGTTGTCTCGAATATGGTGTGGAATGAAAATAATATTCTACATTTTATCGAAATATATCAAGAAAAGGAAATTTTATGTTATACTAAGCATCCTCCATAATAATAAAGTGACACAAAATTACGCTTTGTAATAAATTACTGCAAAATCAAATATTACAGCTAATGAATGCAAGAATAAAATGAATGCTTTACTGTCAGCGCTTAGGCAGGAAAAGGCAAAAATAAATACTGGGACGGCATTATTTTCGAGTATGTTTGCGCGTCAGTGTTACGTTATGATCACTGTCTTACGTATTGTCACTAAAGTAAAAAAAAAAATTATATTTGTAACTAGATTTTCTCCGGAAGTTTCTTCCCAGGACATTGAGTCTTACTTGAAAATATAATTTATTCTCAAATACTTACTTTGTTCAAAATTAAAAACTAATTTCACTAAATACTCTTCCTTTCGTATTTCTTTAGAAGAGAAAGATTTTTCATTAATATATTAGTAATGCAGATGTTTGGCCTACCGGTTGTCTCATAGGACTATTCCAAGTGTATTACATCACAAAGGAGCCTCCTAGTGTGACTACGCCTTCAAATGTTACAACCACAACTGATTAAAAAAAACTGCAACACACCCTTGACACCCAAAGAAAGACTGGATGATGGCATTAAACTAATATTTTAGTGAATATTAGCGATATTGTTTTATTCTGTAAAAAAAAAGTCAGTGATCTTCATACTAAAGATAATGATTGTTCACTAATGTTTGTTTAAATAAATTCTCTACTATTCGTTTGGTCGAAGATTAGATTTTCACTTACTTTGTAAATAAACATACTTTTCCTCTGACTATAATGTGTATAGATTTGGTAAATTATATGATGAAGCTACTTTTTCAATGGGGGTGGGTGTTCTTATTTAAATTGTTGACTATATTTCTGGTGTGGTCAGAAGGATCAATCCATAGAATAATGTAAAATATGTCTAGATTTAGTTCTCAACCTTTGATAACAAAATATTGTTGATTGGGGACGTTTTGAGATATAAAATAATGTATCATTGTAAAGATAAAAAAAACATGAAATATATTTTTATACAACCAATAAATGTTAAGTTGTAAACACATATAATATATACTTTTTAATTCAAGTCTTTGAAAATGAATTTGATTCTTATGTTCTTTGGTGGACAGATATATTTCTCTTTTCTCAATTTTTCTGTGACAGTCTTCCTAGTTCCTAATGCCATAGCGTAGGTAAATAACAGTATATGCGATTTCAATTATGATATTTGGTATAGTGTTTATACAACAATGAATATACCTACTATTCAGTTTCACAAATCCTACGAGTTTTTAGTAAATTTAGGTACCTTGCCCAAAAAAAGCCAAGCTCATAATAAGGACAACCCTGGCTTTTTTTTTTAAGTTGGCCATGTTGTCGATAGTTGGTATCTCTGATACTATTCCACTCACCATGAGAGGATATGACAGTAATCAGAACTTCATACAGCAACGAGAACGTCACTAAACATTTAATGGTGCTGTTCCGACATATTGTTGTCATTCTTGGTAAGTAGGAGTCAGTATAATCAGTATAATATTCTATATGCATCGCAAGTGTATTGAATCATATATAATTTTCTTTTTATTTAGTGCTCTTTAAGTCTAGGTAATAATATAACACTTAATTTCAAGCTACATAATTTTTAATGTGTAACAAAGTACACAAAATTAAGTAACCATAACAAAGCCAATGTTGGTCTTATTTAGAACCAGAAATGGATGTATTAGGGAGGATGAGGGATACATTTGCAGGTACTTTTGCTTTCCCATTTGTAGAAACATACGGTAAATAACGTTGAATATTTGAGGCACATAGCTAAAAGTGCAGGTTAGTATATGGTATCCAAACACCATTCCTTCACGACCATCCCTCTCATCAACTCACCTTGAAACCTCTGTGCTCTTCAACACCAAAAATTAAAGTTGCTTAGGAAATATAATATTAAATTACTGGCAACGCCAGTCAATAATAGTTGATTAATGTACAAAATACTATTTAGTGGCATTTAATTTTCAGAGCATTCCCAAGAATAAACTCCTGGACCCTAGTTTATTAAATGCTGGTGGTCTATGTGTCATCGGACATTTTAATTTGAAAAATCATGCTACCTGCCACCATAGATCCATCTTTAGTTTATGCTGATTTTAAAACTGTTGTGCAGGAATATATATAGCGTTTTATTGTAACTTTTAAATTTTGTACTTGTATCTTTTGCAGTCAGCCATGAACGAAGAATATTTTAAAAAGCAACGAGCCCATTGGAATGAAGCTCAGATGAAAGATGCAGTGTGGGCAGTAAAAAATGAACAATCTGTGAACAGGCATCAAAGCACTTTGGTATACCATGAAGGAATTTTCGAAACCATCTGCTTTCAGGTAAAACTGACATAAAATTAGGGAGGAGTCCTGTGCTTACTCTACAACAAGAGGAAGATCTACACTCAATAATTTTTCCTCTGGCAGATATTGGTATGCCATTGTCAAGTAAACTTTTGAAAGTATGTGTTTTCAAATTTTGCCATGAAAACAATATTCAGCATCCCTTTAACCTAAATAAATCAACAGAAGGTCGTAAAATGGCTCAAGTGTTTTTTAAAGCGTCATGACAATGTCGCTAAACGATTAACACTAAACTTGAATTTAGGAAGAGCATCAAAATTAAATCGATTTGTAGTTTCAGATTATTATAATAAATTGCAAGCTATGCTAGATACTGATGTTGCGGAGAAACAAATATATATATATATACAATGTAGATGAGAAAGGAAGAAGGCTAACACTACATCATCAACAAAAGGTTAATTAGCTCATAATGGCGTGAGAAGAGTACATATTATAGCACCCGAACATGGTGAAAATGTGACAATTGTGGCATGCGCAATGCAACAGGTCAGGATATCCTAACAATGATTTTATTTAAAGATCAACGGATAAAACCCAAGTGGCAGGAAAGCTTAGCTCCCTGTGCCAAAGTGGTAATGACATCCAAATGAAGTATGACGTGTGAAGTGTTTGCCAAATGCATAAATCACTTTGCTGAATTTAGACTCAAGAATGGGCCTACGTTATTAATTTGTGATGGTGCATAATCCCAACTCGATATAACTGTTGTAGAAGTGGCAGAGATACATAATGTTACACTCTTTTGTCTTCCAAGTAACCCAACACATGAGCTACAACCCCTAGACAAATCTGTCTTCAAATCATCTGAGTCTTATTGGGACGAAGTTCTAAAATTTTGGATGCATAATCAGAACCGGAGTTTAAGGCAAATTATTTTTGGGAACAAATTTTATGCTGTTTAGTTGAAAGCTATATTAGCAGCTAACCTCGTGTCCGGCTTCCAAGCCACGGGTGTATTTCCCTTTAATCCTGACGCTGTTCCTAATATGGCATTTGCTTCGTTTGTTTTTACTGCTTGTACTGTGAAAATTATTTATAAACATCCATTGCCTGGCACTTAGATTAACAATTTTCTTGTTTCAAATCACAGAAAAGAAAGACAGGAGACCTAAGAGAACTACATAATCAAAGTTCTGATAGTGTCTTCAACTACAGTCTCCATGACGCATCTGATGGTGACTTGTCATCTTTACTTTCACTTAAATCTGCAGGAGATCTTGTTCCACTTCCAGACCCTCCTGCCCATACCCATAATTTACCAGATACAGCCACACCCTTCTCAGAAATCTTATACACACTGAAGATCAAAATCAAACCAACTTTTCGCCGAAAAGCCATTAATTCAGAAGCCCAAAGATTGGTTAAATCTTTGTTTCAAAATAAGGGAAAAACATCCTTCAACACTGCCAAGAGAATTAAAACTTCATCGGGCTTTCCAGAAAAGAAAAGTGGCCCTGAACTAAAACTAAACCAAACACCAACAAACCCAAAGCTGAAGAAGAGAGACCCGAGTCAACACAGTACAACAAATATCAACTTACCATCAACAAATCCACAGCATTCAGAAAGCTGGTATTGTTTTATCTGCAAAGAATATCGGGTAGAGGATATGAAGTTGTGTGTTAGATGCTTTAAATATGTTCACGAAGAATGTGTAGGACTACTAAAATGGACAAAGACTCTTTCATTTGCCCTCATTGTGAACCACTTTAATTATTTTGCTCCTGGGATTTTTTCCATTTAAATAAGTAACTTAAGCTATTATATTAAATATATTAATATACACTAAAACGTATCGGAACTTTTAATGTCAATATATTATTTAAGTAAAATTGAGGTTATTCATGAAGATAGTTTAGAATTTACTAAAATGGACAAATACAAATTTTTGGATGAGTTTATTTTAATTCTACCAATTTTATTTTGCTTATTTTAATAAGAAACTTAATATCTTATTTAAGAAAATATTATGCTCCAATATATTTTCAAATTACTAATGATAAGTTAGTGTGCTAAATATTTCAAATCTGGTCTGGAAAGTATGTAACATTTAATAAGATGAACCAAACAATTTCATCTACCTTCATTGCAAATCACTTTAGTTTTTTTTCTAATTTTTTATTTCAATATTTTTTCTGATACATTTTAATGCTGTTATGTTATTGTGACATAATACAACCTATTACTGGAATATAATTTTTATATTGATAACTAATGGCCTTATAAGGAAAAGGTAATGGCCTTATATGGGACCTATACTCCAAATAAATACATATTGTCACACTTTACAACTCCTTCAGGAATGATAAAAAAAACTTTCGAATAATCAACTTTTAACTATTGGAACGTAAAGTTAAATGCCTAGAAAATATTTTAACATATTCACAAAAATGTGACTCAACCACTTACCAAAATTATATGTCGAGGAACCTTTAACGTGGCTTTAATTCGGCCAGGTACCTTATTTTAGAATAAAAACTGGGGAAAGTCTGTGTGTTGCACCGTACAACTTATTACGTTTTATAAATTGGTTAGTTATAGGAGGGTTCACTCCCTTTATATTGATGATTTGAGTGTTATACTGGACAACAAACTCTATTTTCATTAACGTGTTGACTATCACTGTCATATCTCACTCAATTAAATTATTTTGACTTATTAACTTTATTACCTCTTCATTTAATAGAGATGAATATATTTAATGCCTGTACTATGGCCTGGTTAAATCTGCTTGAATATTCTCCAGTAGTCTTAGAATTCAAATACCTTTACTGACATTTAGATAGGAAAACCTTTAATCTAAATTTGTGGCTGCTTGATACGAAACATTCTTTCTTAATAATATTTATTATGATTATGAACGAATTTGAAAATTATTTAGGGCTCTCTACATTCTCTTTCCACTTGGATTTTGATGGGATTCCCTTTTTTTAATATTTTCAAATGGAATATTTCTTATAAATCTACATTTAATTTTGGTCATGTAGATATTCATGTTTCTTTGCGGGCCTTTTGTAATCCCAAATGGTTTTCGCCCAGTAAATTTTACAAGGACAGCCCTATAGGCCATTGTATCCATAGCACAAATATTAGATTGGTTGAAGAGGAAAACTCAAAGAGATACTTAATGAACTCCAATATCATTAATTTTCTCAGCCCATGTTCTACCTCAAATATTTAAACTATTAATCTGCCTACCTTTATATATATATAAATATGTCTATGTTTATTAAATATATATATATATTTATTTAATGACGTCAATACTTATTAAATTTTCCTAATAATATTTATTAATATAAGGTATTATAATTTTTTTGTTACAATTTATCTGTATATATCAATATTTAGCTATTATGGTTTATTTTATTTTTATTATATATTTATGCTCACATTTAAGGTAATTCCGTAATTTTCAGTGCTGACCTGTCATAGGTTTTGTGAGCGTTGACCACTATAATAAAACATATTTAAATGGAATTTAAATTATAAGTGCATTTTGTTATTGCTCTAGAATCTATATTCTAGATGTTGCTGTTAACATTTTTGGTGTTAATGATATTGGTTTCTCTGCAGTTGTTGCATTTGTTATTGTTTTTTTATGGCTTTTGCTGGCATTAGTAGTATTAACATCATTACTAGCCCTAGCGGTATTTGAGATAACCTGGCAAACCTTGATCCGTGGAGTTTCTGCTGGAGTCTAATATGACGTAGGTTATAAAAGGGTGCACTTTGGATGCCTTTTCACAGCAGGGAGGAGCGAGACAGAGATAGAGAAGAGAGGGGCTTAATTAAAATCTTAATTAAGTAAAATGAAATTAAAGAGAGTCTAGAGCGCGCTGCATACTAAGTGGCCACATTCAGGCTGTAAAGCAGTACTCCGTGAACTAAAGTAGACGTGGTAAAGAACGAGAAAGCGCCGCCAAAGATAGCTTGTCTCGGAATATTGTGCTTCAAAAATGGGTCGACAAACGGCCCTGGGCATGGGAACTGGGCCCGGAAACTCTGGCTTGGATCAACGACCTTAAAATAATAATAATAATAATAATAATAGTACCGCGTCTTACTACCCGTTCGGGTTATACGCTTTAAGTACTAATTACGTTAATGGATTAGGAATTGGGAAGGTTTAATTAGAGTAAGTGAACCCGCATTTGCGTTGAGGGAGAGTGGAAAACCATTTAGGAAAAACCACACCCAGTTCAGCCGACCGAGTTTCGAACCTCGATCTCCCCGTCCTCAGCAGTCGAGCTCAACACGACAAGAGAGTTTGCCGACTACGCCACCGAGGCGGGTGACCTTAAACGCATATTTGAATTAGTTTATAAACAATACATAACCTTGGACAGATCATAATTTCAGTATTTTCATTAAGATTTTATTGTACCTATGATAAAAACTTGTTTGAAATTTGATCGCCACGTGACTTTTCAGAGGATGAGATATATTTTTTCACGGGTTCCTACTACCCATACAAACAATATGAGTTTTAAATACAGTCAATGGGTAAGGGTGAAGAATATATTATTTAGAAGAAATGTACCAACATTTGTAGTGAACTAGAGTTGGAAGCCATTTATAAAATAACATATTCAGTACACCTTACTGGGATTTCAACTCCCGACCTACACATTACCAGACAACCACTAGATAAGCCTGACCATTATTAGTCCACGAGTCATATATATATATATATATATATATATATAAAGCTGGAAATAACATGACTTGTCAAATGAAAATATTTAAGTAGATCTCTTAAGATTTTTAACTTTCAGACGAGTGTATAACTAATATGTCTAGATGATAAGTATTAATTTATTTCAAAATAGTAACTATACGTATATTTAATCTATTATATATATTAATTAATATATTAAATATATGTACAATCATTCCTTATTTTATATTTTAATTAATACATTTAATATGTGTATAATTATTCCTTTGAGATAAACAAATACCTATCATATGGACATGTTAGCTATACCCTTTTCAATAGATTTTTTAAATGTAATAATTTTCCAAGTCATGTTATTTTATAACTTTACTTGTCTGAAAGTTAAAAATATTAATAGATCTACTCAAAAGTTTTCATTTATTAAGTCATGTGTTATTTTACAATTTTATATTTAATTATGTATATTATCACAATAAAATGTAAAAATTCTATAAATGTTAATATAAAACTTATAAATGTGAATAAAATAAAAATGATAGCGAAAATTTAGATGACATTGCTTTACCTGTGCCTTCAGTAGTTTAGTAGGGGTACATTCCGACAAATCGCATCACAAAAATGAAAATGAAATAGTGCAACTGTTTTTATCGTTTGAGCAACGTAATTGAGTTCTCGAGTGTTATTGAAATGTCGTTGAGATGCAAAGACGTTGGGGAAGTGAATTTGAAACACCAACATCAACATCGGCTACAATAATTGATAGATTGCGTGACAAGCTTGACACTAATGGAACAGTGCAACATGTGAACAAGTGACGATCTGGAAGAACTAGAACCTCAATGGTCAATGAATGTGCTGCGGCAGTGTTACATACACCAACACAATCGCCGAATAGGAGTAAGTCTGTAACACAATGTTCTTGTAAATATATTCCAAGACTACTTCATGCAACGAATGAGGACGAGCCAGAAAGGGGCTCCAAATTTGAGAGTGGTTTTTACACATGTATGACAAAATTGAGATTTTCAGGATTTAATAGTTTGGTCTGATGAAGCCACTTTTAAAATTAATTGCACTATTAATCGACATAACTGCGTTCATTAGGCCACCGAAAAACTACACGTAATGGAACAACAAGCAGCTAAACTATCAGGGATATTAGCTTGGTGCGGGAAATATTCCAGAGGGATTATAGGGCCAATTTTCTTTGAAGCGACTATCAGAGTTATCTCTTATTTAACAATGTTGTAAGATGACGTCCTACCTCATCTTATTTACCTGTTTTGGAATGAAGAGCGCTACTTTCATTAGAATGGGGCACCACCATTTTACCACACCCATGTTACATATTTTCTGATGTATCTTTCCCCTGGAGATGGTGAGGACGAAAAGGAAGTGTGAAGTAGATACCTCTATCTCCTGACTTGCCACCTTTGGACATTTATCTGAGGAGTACTTTAAAGATCACTCTGTGCAAAACCAAAACAATAACACTGCAGGACATGAGACACGAAATAGAGAATGTTTGTGCTGCTATTCTGCTAGAAACATTACAGAACGTATGTTTCTCTGTTGCACATCGTTGTTAACAATGCATTAGTGCTGAAGGTTGTCGTTTTGAACATTTGTAGCTTTAAGGCGACTAACACATCAAAAATATGACGTATGGTTTTTTTAATTGTTACAATATTTTATAATAAAATGTGTATACTTATTATTGGGATATTCTGTATATATGAATGAGTTGGTCTCTGTATGTTACGCTTTAACCAAACCAACCACAACAATTGCACCGAAAGATCGCACGAAAGTAGCTTGGAAGTCTGGTTAACACATAGGTAATATATTTTCTTTTAAAATCCGATCAAATTGAGGTTTCTAATGTGTTTTGTCTTAACCTATAAAGTTAATGTTATATTCTCCTATTGCCTGAAGAACTCGTTTTTTCTGTCTTGATTGGCAAATCAACTGCAATCCCAAAGGTAATTTACAAAATAAATTTTAATCTAAAGTCCTTGGAAAAACTTTATTTTGTATTGGCTGTTTTGTGTTCATATTAGTAGACAAATCGTGATTGTTTAACATAATAAACATACACATAGGTAACGGTAAAAACTTTTTTTTATATTTGATTCTAAATTCATTCACATACTAGATATTTAGAAAAATGTGAGAATAATTTTTTTAAATAAAAAACAGTTTAAGCTTCAAAGAATACAAAGAATTAATCAAATAAAATGTTATTAAATTTGTGTAAAAACAATGTAACTTCAAGACCAAGAAATTCAAGAAGATGTGCACCTTAGGTGCATTTTTTTAAATGTAATTTTACACAATTGCGAGACTAACACCTTGGGCAACTTAGCTGCTGTTATAGAATACCTAAAAATCCAGATATCTGATTATTTTTATTCCCATCATATAAAACCTGAAGGTGTGAAATTGGGAGTTTATTTATAATATATAATTTTGTTAGCCTGACACCATAAACCCCTTGACCACACATTTAATTTAAACTAAAACCAAGAAAAAATACTAACATTCGGCATATATTTACGTTCTGGAGGGTGTTTATCTAGGATTTAATATCTTTACCCTCACATTATATTTTAAGTCGGGTGACTAGGTGAAAGGGATGTGTTCTACGGTTTTATCTATAAAAATTTTCTTTTAAAATAATTCAAATCATTCTACAGTAAAAATAGAGTTTAATTTTCTTAACATTGTGACATCAACAAATCTTGAATATCTTTCAAGTTTGTCCTGAAATTTAATGGAAATTTTTTTCTCTTCATTTAATAAGTTTGTCATCTACTACTGATATGTTTTTTTTAACACCACGACTTATGACCCGTCTGGGTTATACGCCTATCTTCTAATTACACTAATATTTTAAGGGATTATGAAGGTTATACTAAAGGAAGTGTACTCGCATTTGTGTGGAGTAAGAGTGGAAAACCATTTTTTTTTAACACTTTCAGTACACCCTACCGGGATTTGAACCTTTATCTTCCCGTCATTGTCAGTTTAGTTTACTGCTAGAGTAGGGCGATAGACCACGCGTCTACCAAAGCAGGTTGCTGCTATGTTTATGACAGATATTCAAAACGGTTAGAACTGTTAATATAACCATGTGTATAAAATTAAATTTTGTTTTTTTACTGGAACAATAATTTATATTTCGGCCAAGAGAAATGTCTTTCTACAAAAACTACAAAAACACTGGCCTTTTCTCACGTCACTTTCTACTCCAAATTAAATCAAATTATGATATATGAGGCTAAATAAAAAACCAGAAAACATATAATGGGAACAGCCTAGCATATGTACTCAATGAAACTTGAAAACTTTCCACAAAATATTCAGAAAACAGCGCGTTTCAGAAAATAATGTTTTAAACAAAAGTTATTTTATTCTAAGGGGTAAGTAAGGTGGCAAGGCTGGTATGACTTTGGGTGGCGTTGCTAAGGTGACGTAAGGGTAACTTTGATTTTTTGATATACATAGACTCCCTATTTCTAATTCATATGCCTGTATATCACGATATTCCATTTTTAAAATTGTGGTTTAAACTTTATAAAATAAAACTATCACGATATATGAGCCTCACAATTATCTGAGTCACCAGCACCGGGTGTGGCATTATAATTTGGTTTATTCAAACACAGTTGGGAAGTTATAAGTGTTTGGGTGCTAAATAATTTATTCTCTCATGTTTTGTAATCATTCTTAGGAAAATATTGCTTTTTCTATGTATTGCGGTCGTTTGTGCACTCAGTTTCTGGGTTGATTAATTTTTATTTTTAAATATTGTTTTTTTAAATTTTATTAGTAGGTGATATTTTTTGTTTCGAATTGTCACGGTTATCTTGATATTGTGAAATAATGTAATATGTAAAGAGTGCAGTTGATGTAGAACACCCTAATTTGTTATAGTTTTGATATTTGTCCATCCGCATGAGTTACTCGAACACTTATTAACATCCTAGAAATCTAAGCTTTGGAATGCCTATAATTTCTCGGGTAATGTTCGCTAGGAGATTAAAAAAAAAAAAAGTTTATTCAAAATAGCGGATCGAATTAGACCAGAGACGTTGAAAATGAATAATTCCTTATGTAAACTGTTACTATGTAATGTAACACCCCCTCTGGGTTCTTTTATTTACGACCATTAAATAATATAAAAGGGAGTGGGTGAAATCTAAGGAACAAGTGACAAGGGAAATTATTAGCAATATTTAATAGCAACAATATGAACGGTTTATTCAAAACAATAACATTAGAGTAGAAAACTTTATATGGTCTCATTATATCAAAATGAGTTACGTTGAAAATCAAACTAATAGACAATAACTGTATATCTTTAAAGTTGCGCAGATATTTACAAGAAAGTTATAAATTTGTAATATATTCAATATTCTGATGGTTCAGTCTTTAGGAGACAGAACAACATTACGGGTTGAATTTAATACAATAGTTTAATAATAATATCACCCATCAGGATGATACACAATTTCTATATAAGGGCCTAATGGGCACCTTGAAACTGTTACAAAAAGTGTATTTATATACAAATAACAAAGGCTTCAACTTACGTTAACGTTACCAGTAAATCTTATATAAGAGAATTTACATAACGCGAGAGTTTGGCTAACAGGCTTTAGTCAAACTCCCTCGGGACTATCTGATACAGACTCAGAATTAGGAACTTAAACAGTATTTCCTTCAACAAACAATAATGTAAATGTCCTATTTAGAACAAACTTAGAAAAAAGATTACTAAATATACAAAAGTTAATTAAATTAATAATTAATACAAAAATAATAATGAAGCTTACTTTACTTTACAATTTTTCAATATGCAAATAAAATTAAGAAATGTTTCCTCGATGTTTACAAAATATAAATACTATTATTCACAATTTCAAACACTTTACATTTAACTCGTTCAATTTCAAAACAATTAATAATTGTGGCTACCTAAATGATTGAACTCTCCAAAAGACTCTAGCGCCCAAGTGGCGACATACAAAATATAGGGTCTCATTTTATATTGAATGATCAGGTAAAGAAATAGTTAGATTTAGAAAAAAGAATATTAATTTTTATGCTACAAAAAATATGACTCAAAGTTGAAAATAGATCGGAGTCCAATAAACGAATCGCCATAGTTACGATTCCGATACAATACAAATATTTATCCAGCCATTGTCCAGGTCCAAGACAATGATCCTTCGTCGGTCGTAGTTATCAAGATAGTCATTTTGGCAACTCCCTTGTTTGCCTTAACTACCCGCTCTGAATGTCAGAAGTGACTTTCAGAGGGGGTAGGTGGCTTGTTAATGCCTAGAGTACCAATCTGTTGTCACAGATCATAACCTCTATTTCTAAAAGTGTAGATTGGTTGTGAAGGGAAAATGGAGTTGGGGTGAAGGTTTGTATTTGGGAGCGACAGTATTTGTGTGGAGTTGCTAATTTGAGCCATCGTACACTGTGATGGAAACACAAGCGCAGTTAGGCCCGAAGTGAGTTGGTGTAGTGTGTAAGTAAGAGCTAGACGAACTGAAAGGAAATACATAAATTTAAATTAGACACTAAGCGAACATAACTTTGATGAAAGTGAAGGTGTGAAGAAAAATGATTTAATCTTATGGGGAATTGTGGGGGATGAGGACCCAAGGATTTTTCATTGCTGAGAAACAGGAGTGGTTAGTAGGAAAGGGTTGACTGGGAAGGTGTGCAGGTGTTTTTGCTCATTCTAGCCGGGGATTCTTGTATTTCCTTGGCTCTCCAAGGTTGTACTGGCCGAGACTTCTAACTATGGCGTTGTCTTCTACCTCACAGGCTTTTTTGTAAAATTTGCCGCCTCGCTGCCGGAAGATTTCTTGCAGAGTCGCACTACCAGTGTAAGCGTGTATATACGCATTGTTAGTTCGGGTGTTCACACCTAAGATGCACCTAAGTACCTTGTTTTGTACTACTTGTAGAGTATCTAGCACTGCATCGGAAGCATATCCCCACGCCTCGCATCGTATACCAGAATAGGCTGTACTAAGCTTTTGTAAAGCAACAGCTTGATGTTTTTCTCCAGTACTGAGCTCTTGAACAGGCCGTATTTTGCAATGAAGGCCCTCATTGCCTTTTTCCTTGAGTAGACTACATACTCCTTCCATGTGAGTCTGGAATCTATCATCACCCCGAGGTATTTCATTGACTTCTTGTAGGGGATAGCCTCCTCCAACACTATAAGCTGGGCCAGGGTTTGGGGACTCCTCTTCGTAATTATCATGGCTGACGATTTCTCTGCGTTGACCTTTATCCTCCATTTTTCCATCCAACTGCTAAACTCGTCCAAGTACCGCTGCAGGCAGAGATGAGCATACCTCACGTTCCTGTTGGCAATGTAGAAAAGAGTATCATCTGCGAAGAGCCGAGTCTTGATCATCGGTCCGTGGGATGTCAGCAACATACACGGTGTATAAGAATACTGAGAGTGCCGACCCCTGGGCACCCCCGCCCTAATACTATGAAGAGGTGACCTTTTACCTTCCATCGTGACTTGAAATTGTCGTCCAGTTAGGAAGCTCTTGATTAGTTGTACTTAAACCCTTGGGAAATTGGCCTGGATCTATTTGTAAATAAGGCCGGCGTGCCAGACCTTATCAAACGCTTTCTCTACATCCATGAGTACAGCTAACGAGATTTAACCTTGATTAAAGCCCTCTGTCGTGTCCTCCACTAGGCTCAGGACTGGGTGTACCGTTGAATGACGGTTCCGAAATCCGAATTGGATGTCGGGGATAATTCGCTGCTATCTGCCGAAGGCTTTCAATCGCTGCAGAATGATTTTTTCAAATAATTTTCCTACGTTGCTAAGCAGACTAATGGGCCACCTGTTCTGCGGGAGTTTGCTGTCTTTGCCTGGTTTGGGCAATGAAACGACGTCGGCAACCTTCCATGCCTCTGGGAAGTAACCTGCCAGTAATGCCGCTGAAAAAATTCTTGTTAAGAGCTTAATTACACATTCCGGAACGTGTCGCAGCATCTCGTTCGAGGCCCTGTCGTGACTTGCCGCTTTCCGTAGCTTCAGATTTTCCACCTGGTGGGTGACTTCATTTCTGGTGATAGGGGTGGTAGCTCTATAACCGGATCTGCTAGGTATACCCCAACCGCTCTTTTCCTGTCCTGGTAAACTCTTCGCCTTGGGGCTCTGAGTTAGCATTGAACTGGTCTTCAAGAGATTCCACGATGGCCTCTGCCTTGGCTTCGCCCCAGTATTCCAACGCTCTTCTTCCGTGGATAACCGTGGTCCCTGCCTTTCCTTTCGTATATTTGAGCTGTCTCGTCACCTTCCACTCGTTGGCATCCCCAGCCAAAGTGTTCGCTACATACTCATTCCAGTTGGTGATCTTCAGAGCTTTAGCCTTTCTACGTACAAGGGCTATTAGCCTACTATACTCTGCATGATGCCTCGGATCCCAGTGCTGCTGCCATTACCTGCGCACTTCCCTCTTTCAGGATATCAAGTAACTCAGCTCCGGGTCGTCCCTCTTCAACAAAACCGGCGGCGTCTCGAATACAGTTGTCTCTCGGTATGCCTCGAGTAATGAGGCTGTCAGAAGAGTGATGGAACTGTCCACTTCATTCGGGGAGTTTAACTCCAAGTTCAATGGTACTGCGTCCGTCAATACCCGCCGATACTCGTCCCAGTCGCTCTGGGGATCTTCCTCCTAAAGTACGATGATCTTGGGTTTGTCTTCAGGGCTATCCTTCCAAAGACAGGGAAGTGGTCGGAATCAAGTTCGCTTAGGGGTTCGAGTTCTTCCGGAAGCGTATCAAGATCCATCAGGACAACATCCAGAACATCGGGAAGATTCCTGTAATTCGACGGGTAGAACGTCGGTTCGTTAGTCGACATGACTGTGTAGTTCTTGGTTTCTGCCTGGCCGGCCAGTGTCCGACCTTCCTGATTAGACACGCGACTGTTCCAACTCGTGTGTTTACAGTTAAGATCTCCACTACGAGTAAATTCTTTTTTGACGTGGACCTGTCAAGGTCATCGACGGTGAATGGGACCGCAGGGCTTCTGTAGGCAGTGGTAAACACTATTTCATTCTGCCCTGTGGGAATAGCTATCGAAGTGGATTCAATGTAGTCCATAGCCGGTAAAGTTGTTTGATAGTGTACAAGGTTACTACGCACCAGCATGGCCGTACCTCCTCCCCAGCCAGCTGTCCTATAGTTTGGATACAACTCGTATACATAGAACCGCATCTCCTTCTGTTCCGATAGGTGGGTCTCACAGATCAGTGCTACGTCAACTCCATACGTCCCCAGTAGTTGTCGAAACTCATGATCTTGTTGGGCTGTGCCATTAGCGTTCCAGAACAGTATGTTTAATGAATCTTCTACACCTCTTCCCTGATCAGTTACCATCGCAGAAGAATTCGATTGCAGCTTCCAGAAGAAGCATCCCTTTTGTTGTTTGTCAGTAGCATTCTTCAACCGTACTAGGTACTTCCTAAGGAGTTGCAGTAAGCCCCCACGTTGATTTCCTTTAGAATTTGCAGAAGGTCCTTCAAGTCCAAGGATTTATCCGTGGAACGGTCTTCTTGTTTGTCTTTCTTGGCAAGTTTCTTGACAACTCCATTGTAAGATGGTTGATTCAATCCCATATTTCCTGGTGATGTTGGTTGGCTAGCATAAAATTGCTGGCCAGTTGAGGGTTTACGATTCCCAGCCACGCAGGAAGAAGGGCTGGCCACTTTACTTTCCCCCTCTTTTTTCTTTTCTGACACCTGGTTTTTCTTCTCCAGCTCTCGTAGAAAAATAGGGCAGTTGCGATAATTTGTTGCGTGCTGTCCCTTACAGTTCGCGCATTGTGCTGGCATTTTTTATCTTTTTTCTGGCACTCTACCTTCAGGTACTCTCCTATACACTTTACGCAGCGTGGTTTTTGGGCACAGCAGTTCTTAGAGTGTCCAAAACGTTGGCAACGATGGCACTGTAGAATTGTACTCTGTGAATCACGATACTCCTCAATCTTGACTACCGTGTGGTTGATGACCGGTACCTTAAGGACCTCACCCACACATTCTGTCCTCGCAAAGGTGCATACAAATATCGGTAGGGGTCTCGGTGTCACTAATTGTGGAGATGATTTTGAGTATAACTGTCTCACATCGGTTGGCGTGAATCCCCTGTCCTCCAGTTCCTCCTTTATGTCTGAGCAGGGCATACTTGCGTGAAGTCCCTTGATGACAGCCATGAAGGGTTTGTCCTTGGGAAGTACATATGTAAAGTGTTCTAACGTGTTTTGCTTAAGTAGCTTTAACAGGGCGGAGTAATCCCTGAAGGAGGTCGTGACCACCTTAATCCCCTGTGCAATACAGTACACCTTGTAGTCATCTTGCAAGCCGCTGTTTAGGAGCTTTATAACCTTGTTGTATTGTGTCGCGTTAGTTACGACCCCCGAAGGGGTCTTTATACGCCACGGGGTGGAACTTTCCTTCATGCCTCCACTTGGTTGCCCCGTTTGACTGGTCGTTGTTTCATCCTGTAGGCTAGACAAGCTAGCAAACTTCTTATTGACTTTTATAGCCTTCGATTGCAGAACTTCCTGTCCCGGCCTAGTCCTGAGCTTCCGCTTTAGTCCAGAAACTGTCTCAATGATTTTATCTGTTTCTATTAGTAGTTTTGGATCAGTGTTGGATGAGCCCCCTTCCTGGCCTTGGTCTTCCATGTCTTCATCGTCCGTTCCTTCAACGTCTACATCTACATCCGAGACGGAGGCCATTATTTCCCCCTCTTGACGTGTCCCTTGCGGTATACCACACTACCCGACTTCAGTCGGCACGGAATATATCACAAAATAAACAAAAGTAAACTCGTTGATGACGTTGCACTGCACTGACGCGTTGTGTAAAAGCACTGTTGTGTTATGCTGTTGTCATTAAACTCACTAACACTACCCGAATTCAGTCAGCACGGAATATTTCACAAAATGAACAATAAACAACGTTGCACTGCACTGACTGATAAACCCGTGCGTAAAAGGCCGTGTCGTCCGTGTGTGTCGTGCCGTGAGTCATTTTGGCATACATGCACAGCCTATTATATAGTGGGGTTTCGTCTCAATAGAAAGAAGGTGGGAGAACTGAACACACGCTTGGTGACGTCAATGGTGGCTTCAAAAAAAAAGTCACGTACACATCTTGTTGATACGGCTCCATCAGATTTCCAGCCTATATCTTCAATCATCTGATGTTTTGAAAGTAGTTCATCTTTCTACCATCAGAGGGCAGGTGAATAGTTATTCTCTAGTCGTCTTCAATGTTGGATGGTCCATTACACGTTAGCATAATCGGAGTGTGAGGACTACGTCTGGTAGGAACATCGTAACTCACCCGACCCACTCGTCAATTTATGATGCTAGGTGAAGGCCAGCCTTGGTGGTTACTAGTGTTAGAAGATTCAATTGGTAAGTACATGAACAGTTAAATTATATTGAATTGGATTATGTAGGGAAAATATATTGTTCAGCAATGTTTTATTATTTTGTAATAACCTACGTGAACTACAATAGAGATGATTACCATTGTATGGATCCTATTAGTGTTGGTATAATTGGAGCGGGTAGTATGATTTATTGAGAGTTATGCGCTAATGTCAGCATGGGGCGGGTCTTATTGTAACACAATGTGATGTAATGTTACAGTAACTTTAATTTATTTTAGCTCTGTAACAACCATTTACCCTATGTAACTCTTCTTTTTTCACTAGCACCAACAGGCAGTATTTCAAAAGATTGTGTATAGAGAAGTTATATTTGATCTTAAAAAAACGATGTTAGCTTTTAAAACATGTTCAGAATATATCTCTATTTTGACATTGTGTGTTAATTAGTCTACTTTCACGTTTTGTATCACAATTAAAACCAATACAGGATTAATATTTAGATATAATTTAAGATTTTGTTACTTTCCTTGCGATTGATTTTACTATACTAAATTAAAAAAGTTATTTTCAGATTCCCCGTTCGAGGAACGGATAATCCAGCTAGTTTATAATAAGCCCAAGTAGCTCAAATATTAAGAAGATTTAAATGTTTATTATTTATACTATATAACGTATTCATAAATATGCATCACATCATTAATACTTCCTTTTTTTTAGGAAAAGTATATTTTGCATATGTATTCACTAAACTTTAATGAATTAATTTAAATTGAAAAATGAGATCTAGACACTGGAATTGAATCTGGGAACTTTCGTTTAGTACACCAATGCTCTTATCGCTATACAGGAATCATTCTTCCCTCATATTTTAAGTCAGAGTTAGGGATGGACATGTGGATATAATCAGCTACACATGAGTGATCAATTAATATCATGAACTATCAGATAACGCATCCACCTTTGACTCAGGAGGGCATTGTGTACTTAACTTAAACAATTTACAACTATGCTACTTTTTTTATCACTTTAAATATATGAATGTGGGAATTTCAATGGAATTATTTTTCTAGAAGGTTGGGGACATAAATATTTGCAGAAATATTAAATTAAAGAAAATATAGGCCAACAAGATAGACGAAAAAGTAATCAAAAGGAGAGTGGATACATGGGGGTGATTGTGATATATTAATTACATATATATATATATATATATACATATATAATATAATATATACATATATATACATATATATATATATATATATATATATATATATATATTATATAATATATATATGCTATAAATATGGTATATTATTATGTATACATATTTATATTATATATATATGGTATATATATGTATAGCATATTAGATAGGAACTTTAATTACCATTACATGAGTGCATTACTTTTGGTGAATAGAACTTATAAATACAACTTCCCGAATAAAAACAAGCTCAAGGTGGAAGATTATTGCGCTAGCACTTTTCAATTAAAGATATTCTCTATAATTTTAAAAATAAGAATTTTTGTATGTTCTATGTTAATAGTTAGTACCTATGCGTGTACTACTTCTTTTCATGTAGGACAACAAGACATCACACCAACCTCGGTGACCGCATGGTCTAACGCGCTACTCTCTCAGTATACTAGACTACCCGATGAGAGGGAGATCAAGGTTCTAATCTAAGTCGAGTGTCCTAAGGGTGGTTCTTACAAAATATGTTTTCCACTCTTCTCTCTCTCTCTCTCTCTCTCTCTCTATCTCTCTCTCTCCAAACAAATGTGGATACACCTCATCTAAATGTAACCTTCCTAATCCCTAAAATCATAAGTGTAATTAGTACATGACCAGGATGGATAGTAAGACGTGCGCTAGAAATAACACATCACTCCCAAAAGTATTACTACCCGCAAAAAATCTGTAGGTATGGTCACGTTAATGTTTTATATATATATATATAAAACTGTAGGTATATTATATATATAGAACTGTAGGTATATATATATAAAACTGTAGTATATATATATATATATATATATATATAGAGAGAGAGAGAGAGAGAGAGATACCAATTATAACTATTTATTCAAAACTATTTCATAAAACTATGATATTAAATTAATGTTGTGCAATTTTGATATGTTATATATGTATTAAATTTTATGTAGATAAATTATCACGAACAATGCCACATAGTACCTTAACAATATATTCAAATAACAAAAATACACAACACATACTATTTTGAAAATTGAAAGAGGATATTCAACAATGAAAAATAAATACATAAATAAAGGAATCCATTCTAGTAAATTTTTTTACAATCTAATAGTAGGCCCTACTTATTATTAATAAATATGTATTTCCTTTTAACAATAGATAAATGAATTTATCTTATAAAAGATAAAGATTTTCTTAGTAATTCAGTTTTAAATATGTAGGCCTACTATAAATATTAAACTAGATTGTTAGATATAGGCTATACTAATTAAATCATGAAAATATTTAATAACGTAACCCTTCAAAATAGGCACTACTCATATATCTGAAGTATGTGGCAATAATAAAATGTCGTTTTGAGTCTACAACATATATATGAAGACCAATTACAATTATGAATTGCCTGCTCCTACCACCCGTCTTAACTATCTGCATTCAATTAAACTAACAGTGCAGGGAAGAAAATAGTAGACTTTATATAATATACACCCGCATCCACATGAAGATGGAGTGGAAAACTTAGAAACACTACCTCAGGGCATCTGTCCAGGATGTGAACCCCAACCAATCTTCCCACAATCTCGTCTCCAGAAAACAAAAACACACGAGCGTACTGCTTAGTCCGCATGCGCACTGGTGCGTGCAAATACAAATGTAGCTTTCATAAATTACTCTGTGAAAAATAATTACAATTCGTTTCTCACGCTAAACAAGAATAAACTTATTTATATCTAAAGTAAAAGCGAAATAAGTTTTAAATGGGATGAAAATAACGAATGTCTTGAAAATAAAAGTATAAGGAAATAATACTGGGAAGAAAAAAAAAACCTAGTTATTTCGTGTATATCGTCTCTACGAAAACACTTTAAGCATGTTTTGTTGGCCTCGTTCCAAGAACTGAAAAAGAAAACTAAAGAATAATTTGATTACATTTACTGTTCGGTGTAATTCACTGAGAGAGGCGTGACAAATACAATACCTATATAAAAACAGTTCCTTGGCGAAATTGAGAACTACAAGAGAAAGTCTCAATGGCTGGGACACGATCGAAATAACGTGAAACACACAGGCTTCCTAAAATATTCTCTCCTCCCTAGTTATAAAACTTTCTATTTGTTAGGGAACTTTAATTAAATTAATGACTATCAGCGTTTAAAATGATCTCTCAAGTAATTCGGCTAATTTGAGCTATGAGGTCGGTTTGCGATTTATTTTCAGCTTTGCGTCCGTCATCAGAAACTATCCTAAAATGAATTGTTCCCCAAGAAACCAGGAACAATAATCACTCAACTCACACCAATTTGGGTTGCATGAATATGTAGATACGAGGTTGTGGTAGTTGTGGTACTTGGACTTACAAATAACAAATGTCACTTTAAACATAACAAATGGCGTTCCTAGTGATCTGACGCTTAGCAGATGTGTCATCACTATATTTTTTGTTTATAGGGTAATAAGTTTCACTTTTACCAAAATTTATTTTTATTAGTAAAACCTGATTACCTTTTATTATCGTTTGAATATATCATGTATTCCAAATATTATCGTATCCAAGAACCATTCAACTTAAGCGATTCTATTGCTTGCGCTGAATCTTTAGGAAAGTATAAACCCGTCAGTTGAGAACTTACTGTATTCAGAGCTATTTATTTTTAAAAGACCCCTTAAATATTTTATTTTGTTAAACCATTAAATATATTTATGAACTATTTTGAAACTATAAATATCAGCTAACAGCTTAGTTTTAGATAGAGAATTAAAATTATGTCTTGATCCTCGGGTGGACCATATTGCATCTAAATATCAAGTTTTAACAAAATCCGCTTAGCATTTCAGCTGTATCCCTAAATATAAAGAAAGACTGAATTGTAAAACTCATCTCGCTATTAAATTTGGAAACATCTAAAATGTCATAATTCATCATAATATTCAGGATTGAAAATGTCATCGATAAAAATTATCTCTCTATATATAAAAGTAAAATATAAAACTAGTAATCCTGTGAACAGAATACCTCACTCACTCTATGTTCTTATCGTTACTACAGTCTTAACACTTCTCTAAAGAGTTCAAAGATGAAATATTTCCTATAATTTAACCTTGGATTCGAAGTTAACATTTTTCCTTTTTGATCAAGTTAAACAGAAAACAAATAATTTCTGTATTTAAAACTACATTAAAATCATTGAGAATAACTGTTTTTAACAAAGTTTGTGACGTCAGTATTGCAATAAATGTCAACATTAAATATGTACAAACCTCGTATGGCCCAGGTTTAATGATTATTCGTGCCAAATTTTACAACTAACACAGTAGAAATATCTCGATAGATATATGAAATGACAAATAGTCAAGTAAAAATAGGAGCTTGCTACTATAGGTTAATTCATGATATGGTATTAAAGGAGCTTGGATTTCAAAAAACACCCCTCCACCTTCTCAGTGAGGCCCTGACTAACTTGGATTTTCCTCCATAACCTTTAATGTCAAGTCATACTAATTACTCGTTCTAAAGGGAGCAACATTCACTGTGACAAAGCTGATAAGTTTTTGCAAGAGCAAACAGAAGGAAATGAGCTGCCATAACATACTCACTAGGATACTATATTATTTTGGTTTGTTTTTATTACAAGTGTTTCTGGGAAATGAGTAAAGCTTGATTCACACGTACACCAAAAATTGAAAGCAGAATGGACTATCCTCTCTGCTTAGTGGCGTAGCAGTTCACACACTTGCAGATCCTCTAGTTTTTTAAATTATTTTTGCAACATAGAAAACCTCTTAGATACTTCCAAGTTTTGGCTAAAACCAACATAAAGTTAATTGACATAGCAAATATAAGTAGCCAAACTTTTATGGTTTATAGTAACTCTTATGGACTACCTGTCTTAGGCGAGTATTGCAAGTAAACAACTTAACAAACTTGCCTAGTAATTTATTGATTACAAACAAATACTTAAATACTTCTCAAATTTGAATGAAAATTTCTCTCCACAGCTTCTTGGATATCTTTGCACTTCTGTAGTTTTTCAACAAGATCTAATAGAAATCTTCTCGCCTTCACTAAGATAATTATTAATTTTTTGTTTGGCTACATCAGTTTTTAGAATTGACATTGTTTACTTCCTGTTTGTGTTAATAAAAGCTGACGCGTGGTTTTATGTTGGCACATGCACAGACTGGTTCTTCCACGCAGCTTTTTAATGGAGAATCGGGACCTAGACTGAACCTATTTCTACTAGAGCAGAACTTATTTCTACGAGTGCAAAACTGAACACGCAGCTCGCTCAGATTTCTTATGATTGGTTCAAATCTCATCACGTGAACATATTTCAGCTCTGCTACTCTTACCACTATTTGTTCTTGCTTTAACTATTCTCGTAAAGTGAAAAGGGGGGAAGAGGGTAACAAAAACAATGATGAAGATCTTATCTCTCTCTATTCATGGAGTAATCGTATACTTGATAGCGTCATGTAAGAATTACATGCTTTTGGGATGAGAATTTATACTACCTAAGTTTACATACAGCCTTGTATTGTACCAGACAAAAGTAGGTTTACTATTCTATTATTACATAGTAAAGAATTTATAGCCAAGTACATTTTTAATCTAAAGTAAAATCATATTAAGTTGAATCCATGAATAGTAAGTTTATTTATCTACGCAGAGTAGTCTTCACTCCATCAACCCCTTGCTAGGGCTTTCTTAACTGCGACTTTTAAAGGCTATTATGCTATTTAGTAGCTGGCAAATATTTACGAAACATACGTTGGCTAAATCTATCAACTTCCCCAGTCGAATTATACGATCTTGCAATAGGCTCTAGTGGCAATATTATCAACTAGAATAAGGCCTGTTATCTCTGTCGTCACCATTAATAGAGTCATTAAGGTCATGCGTACATTTATTTATTGTCAAGATAATCGTATTCAAGCGTTTGGTCGGGTAAAAAGCATACACAATAAATGTGTTTTAAAAAATATTTGTTTTTAAGAATTATAGAATTTGTGAAGTTGTTGCTGAAATTTGCTTTATTTGTATCGTGCCATGTAACATGCCGATATGAACGCATTTTCTTTAATAATGAGGAGGAGACGAAGAGGGCAGAATTGGTAAGAAATGTTTGTTTGGAGGAAGTGAATGGGAAGACCCTCAGTACACCCAGCTGGGATTCGAACCCCAACCTCTCTGCTGACAAATCAGATAAGACGAGCTAAAAGCAGTCTGGGTATTCACCGATGTGGGTTTGTTATTTATATAACATTAAAATATTTAGTCCGACACCTTAGCTCAATCATTAGCTTGGCTACCTGTTAAAATCAGTGTCCCGGGTTCAGTTAACGGAATTGGAGTAAAATATGTTGTTGGTATAATTACCTTACCCATTAGTTCGGGGAGAGGGGGGGGGGGGAAGACTGAGGGATCTGTTTGTTCCAGGACTAAGTTAGTCTGTAAGTCGTGGGAAAATTTATTCGGTTGGTTCATAAGTTAAATACCCCAAATAAAGCAATAAATTTATATTGGTGGACCTTTTCTGATGAAATTTGACCCACTTGAACTGTGCGCTGGCAGCCATTGGGACTAAATATATATTTAAGTAATTTTGCCGACTATGGAGATGTTATAGATCGAACTCCATCTGGGTTTATTGATTATGTTTATTACTGAATGGTTTCTCACACTCCCTACACTCAAATTCGGGTACATTTCTTTTAAATGTTCCATGCCTTATCACTATACTATTAGTGTCATGTATATGTGTACATCCCAAATGGGGCAAGACACAGATAAAATAATACACGAGTGTTCTATCCGATGCAATTCGTTGACTTGTGCTCGTTACCGGAAACAAGATTGAAGTCATCTGACTCAGCAACGGCCGATGACCCAGTTGCCATTTTTGGTGAGGTAGGTGATTCATAAATTGTTGTTGATGAATCAAACAAAACGTCCAATTTATATCTCTTGTGAATTGTGTGACCAAGGATACTTGACAAAATAAAGTACCTCCCTAAATTTAAATTTAAAATAATGGGTGCAGTAGAAATACTGTCACTTGGTATATATTGAAAACTTTCCAATGGCAAGAGAATTTTCCAAATCTAAGGAGTAGTGACGAGGAAGTAAGCATTTGAAAGGTAATATACACTCATTTTTGTGGAAGGAGAGTGGAAAACCATTTAAGAAAAACCACCCTCAGTTGACCCAACCGGGATTCTGACCCTGATCTCCCCGTCATCGGAAAGCCAGTCTAACATGAGAATGACGCCATGGACCGTTCGGCCACTGAGGTGGGTGATAGTCTTGTTGATTGGCCCAGTGAATTATGTAAATATATTAAGTCCATGACGCTGATCAGCTCTAAGGTTCAACAAACTAAACAACTTAAGGTTTTTAATCAACGAGACCATCTTTGATATATTTAATTTTATCTGAAAGCCTTGTGGTTGGACCAACTAAAGAGTTAATTACCGTTTAATTTAACATTTATTTGAAGGATGTTTACAGTGTTATCAGTGGCATTCACTACCAGCAGTGTCCTGGTTAATGATCGAGAGGTCTCGGGTTCGATTCCTGATGGTAAAATATGTATTTTCCCAAAGGAGAACTGTTCCCCACACCTTCATGATCATTACCATAACACCATCTCAGTTATGGCATGATATGTAGACAACCTCCAAGATACACCCTGGCCAAAGTTCTGTTCCCACAGAGAGGCTATGAGTCTACATAGGGCTACATAGGGAACTATTACTGCCTCTCTCAAGGTCAAATATGCCTTACGCTAGAACATAATAATAGGTAATATATTATATTTTCCAAAAGTTTATTTCTCGTGAATAATACTCAGATCCCTACACAATGCCTGGTTATTATAATGTAAGCATTTCAACTCAGTTGCTAATTTAATCAATGAAATAATGTAATCACTCTGATTGAAAATGTCAACGAACGCAACAGAATCGACAAATTCCTGTCCTCTACCCACTTTTAATCTAGTTTCAATTTGTGTGATTTTGATTGTGTATTTATTTGGCAAACAAACCATATGTGTGAAGAAGAGACATGTAATGTTTACCACACACACACAAAAAAGAGAGAGAGTGGGGGTCTATTAAAAAACAATCGTAGTCAGACGCTTGTTAATGAAATCAGGACAGCGCTATTGCTTGTTCGGTTGTTTTAGTTGGTGGTTTAGCCCTCTCTCTAGAGAATAAAGGGTGAGAGAATTCTGTGTTTTCACAAACTTTCTCGTACCTTTCTGACTGTACAGTCGGATCTTCACATGGAGATCCTTGAATTATTATTATTATTATTATTAGCACCACGTCTTACTACCCGTTCGGGTTATACGCACTTACGCTAATGTGTAATGGTAGGGTGATTGTGAGATGAAATGAAGGACCTACAGTTTAACGTGGAATCCGAACCACGGTGGCGGCCTGGCATTCCACACATTCACAAGATATCTTGTCAGAGGTGTAGGAAGGGTTTGGTATCAGATAAATCTGTGCCGGGACCGAGGATTGAACCCCGGCCGCCAGCACAAAAGTCTGACACCTTACCCCTAGACCACCAGGTCACCGAGATCCTGAAGAAGGGTCAATAAGCCACATTACTTTCATGTATTCATCAGCCAAGCCATGGAATCTGTAGTTAGATTTCCATCCTCCCCGTTCTTTTCAGGATTGCAACATATTACATCGGGTATATCTTGTTACGCGTCTTACTACCCATTCTTTCTAAACGTGCTTATTATACTGATGGGGTAGGTATGAAAAATATAGGTTTTTAAGCACCACGTCTTTTGTCGATTGGGCTATACGCTTATGAGCTAGTTACTCTAATGTGTTAGGGAGATGAGAGGAAGGTTTAGCATTCAGGAGGAAGGTCCAAACCCTTAAGGTGAGTGAAGCAATTCCTACGGCACATTACGTAAAACCACCTTCAGTACACCTGGCCGGGATAAAACCCCGATCTCTCCGTCATCTTCAGTCCATTCTATTGCAAGGGTGACGCCTTAGATCATGCTGCCACCGAAGTAGGTAATAGAATTTAGATAAAAATGTAAACTTATTTACGTGAAGGGATAGCAAATCACACGAAGCCTCTTTCTACACTAGAGTCCCAGCTTTCGATCATGGCCGCCAGGTACCGAAGTCATAGAATAAATAAATATACATGCATTTGTGTGGAGATAGGGTGGTAAACCTTTCTACTTGAATAGGATATATCATTTAAATATTATTGTAATATAACAACACGTGGTATAGCTAAAATGTTGTGTTTGTAAATATACCAATTTGAGGATTTATTTTAATGTCATATTTTCAATACAAAATGTATTAACTTATTTTTTTTTTGTCATAACAATCCATTTTGAAGCATATAGCCTGAACTGGTAGGTAGTAAGACGCGGTGTTAAAATATATGTGGCCTATATTTTCAATAAATTTATATTTTACTCTATATTTTAGCCAAGGGTTAGAAACTATAAAAGCGTAAACCCACATTAGCTGGGAGAGGAGTTGGTAAAACCATACTGAAATAAATATATTTGATAACAAAATCAAATCACCTGGTCAAGATATGAACATTTAACTCGCCATCAACGTCAATTTATTGAATTAAGAGCATGACACTTTGAACTATGAACACTGGTGCAGGAATAAAGAGATACATTAAAATTAATTTAAAATTTGTTAACATCTTATTTCTGTAAACACAATTTTTAAACCATTTGTTAATGTCCCAATAGTCAACAGGATTGATAATTGTATTAATTATTATTTGTTATTTCCTTCATCCAGAAATTATTTCTTTCAAATAAAACAAGAATATCCTATAGTGAACAGGGGAAAAAAATCCGTTTAACATTTCGATGATTTCTCTCCCATCACCAAGTTTAAATTAACTCGCTGCATATGCATGAGTTCTTCACATATGTGTGGATTAGGCCTGTTTGTCTCTGAACCATTTCATATCACAAGACCGTGAAGTGTACAAATAAACAATTAAATACATGTCAACTCCTGACCGCCAGCTAGCGTGTGGGTGTGCATACGTACAACCTGTCAAAAGTCTGCTTGCAGTCACTTCAAAGGGTTTGAATAGCATTCAACAAAGAGGACTCTTTCAACAACCGATGAATAATTCATGCGACGTTACCATCGCGGAAAATGGTGACCAACCTCCATTCCTGGTCTACCGAGGACTCTTTAAACCAATTTCATGCTCATAAAAGTGAATCTAGTTAAAATGTTTTTTTTTTACAAAACCAATATCGGAAACAGTATCAGTGGACAAACGGATGAAACGTCAATCTCATCTATCCTGATTTTGTAGTGACGGTGATATTGATGGTCTAAACACGACCGGGTGTACTTAGTGGTTATTATTATTATTATTATTATTATTATTATTATTATTATTATTATTATTATTATTATTATTAGCACCGCGTCTTACTACCCGTTCGGGTTATACGCACTTACGCTAATGTGTAATGGTAGGGTGATTGTGAGATGAAATGAAGGACCTACAGTTTAACGTGGAATCCGAACCACGGTGGAGGCCTGGCATTCCCCACATTCACAAGATGTCTTGTCAGAGGTGAAGGAAGGGTTTGGTAATCAGATAAATCTGTGCCGGGACTGAGGATTGAACCCCGGCCCCCAGCACAGAAGTCTGACACCTTACCCCTAGACCACCAGGTCACCAGACTTAGTGGTTATTAAATTGTTTCTTATTTTGGTGCGCTTCTAACATCATAAATAACTGGTAGCTTGCACCGGGTGGCACAAGGACTAGGGCACAAGTTTCTTCTAATCTGGCATACCGGTGACGAGAAAACAAAATTATAATTCTGGTAGGGTGGTCCTTTATAAAGGGTTTTCAACTTTCTCATCATGCAAATGAGGGTATATTTCCTTTAAGAAAAATACGTTTATCATCACTATCCTATAAGCAAAATATGTTGATATCCAGGACAGGTCTGAGAAAACGGGGGTGGAAGACTAGGAGTGTTAACGAAGGGAAGAATTATAACTTTTAGAAGAGATAACTTCGTTTTAATCATCCATTGTAGAAGACAATGGACATAAATTTTTTAGTCAGTCAGTTATACATATATATGTTTTCAGTTAAAGCGTACGGTTACCTCAATTGACCCCTTTTTTTTTTAGCACCGCGTCTTACTACCCGTTCGGGTAATACGCTTTAAGTACTAATTACACTAATGGATTAGGAATTAGGAAGGTTGAATTAGAGGAAGTGAACCCGCTTTTGCGTGGAGGGAGAGTGGAAAACCATTTAGGAACCCCCCCCCCCCAGTTCACCCGACCGAGATTCGAACCTCGATCTCCCCGTCCTCAGCAGAATTGACCTGTTAATCGTAAGGAACGTGTAAACGTCGTGTTAATTAGTCTTAAGAAAAGGTATGTTTCTTATGGTAATGGGGATATTATAAAATATAAAAAGCACCTGGCTTACGTAGTTTCCCCAGGCAACGCTTTCTTAATTTCCTCAAACAGTCATAAAATAAAAATTTCTTCATTAATTAATTTGTTCCAATCAAATCTTTTGTAATATTTTAAAAAATATATCAAAAAATATATAATTCCTTCCTCGAGGTGCAATGTTTGTACACAGGAACTACTCATTCTAAAATTGCAGACCTCTACGTGTGTCAACGCTCATGACAGACGTACAAACAAACTCTTCATTGTATATGGTGATGTGGAATCAATTATACGATCTATGCTGAGGAAAGTGATGTACAATGTGCTGAGGTTTGCCTGTCCGGTGGAGCTCATCCGAGTGACATTATCTTCAAAAAGTAAAAAAGTGTAGAATGTAGTTTGATTTTATCTATCCTGTTATTATTTACTTTTCAATTAAGAGTTAATTTTCAAACTAAAAATCATTTAAATATTTCGGATTCATCTGCATTGATATAGAATATAGATTAATCATTATAAATAGGAAACTGAAGAAGTTTAAAGTTTTTTTTATTTGTAACACGTTTCTTGGATTTAACTTTAGTTAAATAGAGGTTTTTATTAAATTATGTATTGCATTGGCCTAGTCTTTATCTTTAATCAATTAATATATTCTTTTAAATACAGAAATACTCTGTGTCGCTTCCACAAAAAAAGGTTTAAATTGTTTTAAGTAAGACACTTAAAGACACTTTAAGACACTTAAAAAGATTAAAAATATTGAACATATTTACACGAAGTGTAACATCTGTTGAAGTTACAAAAATAAAAACAGTACTATTATCTACAAAATATTTATTTTTGGATAATGCAACACTCATTCAGCTGTAGTCGAAACGTCCCACCCCAACATGACCGACCCCAATCTACTAGCCGAGTCGACTGACTGAGTCAAGTGAATTAGGGGATAGTTCCAGCCTCATCCACACCCACCACTTCCGCCTTTGTCCAGAATCGACTACAGGCTTCCAGAATAATCAAGATTGACTTTCTCCAATGGTCTGTCACAAAATTGAAGGCTTACCAATCTTCCATCACGTGTCTAACCAATAGTTTATCCTTCCACCCAGGCGCGGATCCAGAAAATGTTCATAGCGGGGTCATGCTAATTATAAATAACATAACTACTACTACTACTACTACTACTACTACTAATAATAATAATAATAATAATAATATAATAATAATATAATAATAATAATAATAGTAATAATTATTAATAATAACTATAAAACCTATACAAAACATTGTTCAAACGTACTTCATATTTTATAAATGCATTAATTGCATTTTCCTCTTATTCTTTTAAGCAAATTTCTCCAAAACTTCATCAGGATGAACTTCTATGCTTCGATGAATATTTAACATGGCCAAACCATTTAATCGTTCCTCATCCATATTTGACCTAAGTATGTCTTTAACCTTCTTAGGGTAGAAAATGATCTCTCACTAGTGCAAGTAGTCACGGGAAGAGCAGACAAAATGTGGAGAAGAACTTTAATGTTTGGGTAAAAACCATCTGAAGCATGCATTAAGCTGTCAACCGCACTAGATGGACACTCTGCCTTAGATTTATGTTTCCAGCGTTGTTGCCATAAGTCAATCTCTCCACGAAGTTCTGACGAAGTCCCAGGAAGGTCATTAGCATATGTTTTAGCTGCTTGTAATAAAATTTCATTCTCTTGGTTGGCAAATGCTGGTATTAAACCGCATAATGTGATAATATTATCATGTCCAGTTGATGAAAATCTAGTTGACAATAATTCAGAAATAAGATAGTCCACAAATGGCAGGTAAACATTTAGTCTATAATATTCCTCAGGACTATATGCAGCAACATTTGGCCCATAAGTTTGTGTCCGAAAGGTCCTTGGTATAGTGATGTCAATTTCATGTTTTACAGCCAAATTCACCGATTCATTATATACCTCTGTATATTTATTAGGGTTATTCCGATAATCTTTCAATGTCTCTAAAACATTTGCTACCATATTATAGCAGTTTATCAGGTCTAACGAAGGGTTTTGAAGCTGACGAGACAACGTGACTGTTAGACTGAAGATAAATGAAACAATATGCAGAGTTATAATAAAGTCAAACCTGATAACCGAGGTGAGTAAAAGTGCTGACTTTGATGATGGTGCTTCCACATCAAATACTTGTAGGAAACATAAAACTGCATCAAAAACATGTAAGAATTGTAAAAATGCATCGTGTCGTTTTACCCAACGCGTCTCACAAAGCGTTTTGAGTTTGCACATTGTTTCTCCAGGATATTGTTCATGTAGTTTTGCTTTCATTAAAGCTGTTCGCTTACTGGATTCTCTTACTTCATTTGTTACGTTACTGACCACAGCAATAGCGTTCCTTACACTTGTTAGAGAACATGCTTTAGAAATGGACAGATTTAGTTTGTGAGAAGCACAGTGCATATATATAGCAAGAGGCTGCTTTTCCCTAATACGAGCTTGCACACCTTTGATTTTACCAGACATGTTAGACCCTCCATCGTACCCTTGACCACGCAGGTTCTCAATTTTAAGTCCCAAATTGTTTAAATTTTCAAGAAGTAAGTTTGTGAGAGCCTCGGCACTGAGATTTCTCGCTTCCACAAAACCTAAGAATTCTTTTCGAATTTTGAGTGAAAGAATGTCCAGAAATCTAACACAAAGACTCATCTGTTCAACTGTTCCAACATCCGTTGTTTCATCTGCTAGTACCGAAAAAAATTGCCCGGCTTTAATAGACTTAACAATTTTACTAAGGATAACTTCTCCACAAGCTTCAATTAATTCGTTCTGAGTTGTTTTACTAATAAATGTTGCATTTTTAGGTGCTGTTTTTATGTGATTCTTTAAATCACTATCACCGGAATCAATACGGAATCTTAAAAGTGCTCGGAAGTTTCCCTCATTTTCTGTGCTATCGTTTTCGCTAAGCTCTCCATCATCACGATGACCTCTTAGGGGAAAGTTTTGTCGGCCACATAGTATAACTGTCTTTATCATGGGTATCAAACGTGCTCGATTTTCTTCAATTCTTTTTTTCACTTCACAATTTAGTCTGACTTCAACTGATTGTGTCCTGTTTTCAAATGTATTCTTAAATTCAGAACCTCTTATAATTGCTGTTTTATGATATTCATTGGAGGCATGTCCGCAAAGCATTTCATTTCCTTTTTTGTAGTTTAGAAACGGAGTCCGTACAAAGCTTCCAAGAGATATTCTACTCCTACCTCCTTCCTTTGATCCAAAAAGTACACATGCAATACAATAAGCGCCATTGTCCTTAGCACTGTACGTCAACCAAAAAAACTTGTCCTGCCATGATCTTTGAAAATGTCTAATACCTCCTGACTGAACAACATTAGGGAACTTGTAGCTTAGTGGTGGAGTCCACGGCTCTACTAGCATGTGGTATTTTAAGTTATCGGAAATAGTTTTAGCTCCAACAAAGTTGCCAATATCAAATTTTTCTGGTCCTACACTTTCTATAGAGATTTTAGTAATTGAATTAGATCCACTGGTTGAGGGTGAGTCACAAATAAAGTTCACTGACGCACTATTTTCAATTAAATCCACAATTTCGTTTCCTGTTGATTCAGGATTTTTTTTTCTTGAAAAAACAAAATAAATCTGTCTGTCCCTTTCTTTTTGACATTATAATATCAATACTTGCATTCAAATCACATAACTAGCAAAGACAATAATTTATCACAAAATTGAATAGCAGGGGAAGTATCAAAGTCACAGTATCACAATGACAATAGGCAGTAGCACAATAACCATAAAAAACAAAACACAAATATCACACTCACAGTTTACTAAGAGTAAATAAAACCATCATAGGTCTTTTATAATCACAAAGAGACTGAAATATTTATAAATTACACTTTATTGCACATAAGCATTAACAAAACGAAACATTCACGTAAGATGTTCCACGTCTAAGGCCACTCGAACGAATCGCTCCGGTATACTAAAAGTAAATATTTCCAGCTACCTCTGACTGGTTTGAAACAGATTAGCGTACTTTTCACTGGAAGGGGGTAAGTCTTTCTAAAAATAGCACACTCCACCCCTCTTTAACTCGGTCCATTACTTGTGTTGAAGACAGGTGTATGAGGTGAACAGCCTGCACTAGGAATTCAGTAGGGGTGTGCAAATCTTCGAAATGTCAAAGTCAAAGTTGAAGCCTAAGTCACCTTCGATTCGACTTCGTCACTTCGACAACCACTATAACCTTAGCATCTTGAAAAGTTTTGAAGTTATAATAAAACCTCTATAAATAACGAAGATATTTGAAAATCACTAATTACTACCCATTTAAATAAATTATAATAATCACATAACAGCAATAAAAAGTATTTTAACACTAACTTGATATTGAATTATATCTACCTATAACGCAAGCAGGAATAAACTCAGATATGTCAGCATAAAAATAATATAATATAGTGTGTTTTTTCCCTACTAAACTTTCTCTTTATTTAGAAGTATTGGTAGATAATTTAAAAATTAATAATAGTGTTATTTGATAAAAAAAAAACTGTATTTGGTTTCAGCTTCAACCTTTCTTGGCATACTTGAATCTTTGCTTCACCTGAGACTAAAAGAACATTCGCATATCCATAGGAAAGCTAAAAACTTGTATGATATAATTTTTTTGTATTTTCTCTCTAAATATACATTTTTTAAATTAATTTTCTTAATACCACAGGGAGGTCAGCTGGCCCTTTGACCCCCCCCCCCCCCCCCCCTGTATCCGCGCCTGCTCCACTCCTTCCTTTTCCTATCTTGTACGCTTCAGCTGTGGAGTGAATATGTACCACTGTATTTTCATTGGAAAATTACTCTTTGTTGGATTTTTGTTGATGATGCTTCTAGTCCAGTAAAATGAAAGCTATTAAATTCCTTTTCAGCCGCTTATTCAAAATTATATTTTCGGTATGTTTATATTGAAATTAAATCACATAGCTCAGAATTATTGTTGAATACAAATATTTTAATTTAATTTAATTTTAATATTGATAAATATTGTAATTCAACTATTTTTTTATTATTGATGAATATTTGAATAATGAACATAGTTAATAAATTTGGAAAATAATTGGATTGCAAACTAAATTAAAGTCTATAGCTAGGAAAACTTATGATTCGTATTATTGTTCTAATCAACTTATAAACTATGATTCTTTTGTACTTGGGGCATAGAATGAAAATTAAGGTTAAGAAAGATCCAGTTTGGGTTTGGTTTTGGAGAATATTATTGTTAGTATTAAAATTTTTAAAATATGGAAATTTTCGTATATAAAATAATAAATGATTTATTCACTAAAATAAACTATGATTAATGTTAGTAATTAAACTATTTTAAATTTAATAGTTTTGATCGATTATCTTTTAAGTATATGCTATGACGTAGCATATAAACAATTTTACATAATCTGTTTTGTTTTAATAAAGTCAAGTTTGATGAATAAAAAATAGAGTTTGTCATTTCATTATTAGGATTTTGCCCTTATGGCATAGAACATTATGTATTGAAATATGGTAATACTTTGTGCGTAAAACGTAACCTTGTCACTAATTGGTAGAAAATAAATAATGATTATAAAATACATCCCTATTAAGTGAATTTTTTCCTTTTGTATACGCTTAACAAGAATTTTAATCTTGTATACCTACGAGAGATAGTTGCGAGTTTTAATGTGGTTCTGAAGTAATTGTATTTTGAGTATGAGAGTCGTTTGGTGCTCAATTGTTAATATTATTGCAAGTTTTTCTATCTAGTCTATCATATAGAAATGCCTGTTTAGATGTTACTATCTATGATACTGCTATGGATTGAGCAGTACGTTTTATTAAAAGAAGGATGATTAAATTTGATTAATTGTTTATATCATTCTAATAAAAACCTTTATATATCCTTTTAAAATGAATATTACTCTACCAAATAAATAACAAAGACAATTTTCTAATTAGACTTTTCTGTTATGCTACCTACTTCAACTGATCAGCTGCCGGTTTTGTCTTTTATTGTTGACTTATATATAATATATATATATATATATATATATATATTATATTATAGAGAGAGAGAGAGAGAGAGAGAGAGAGAGAGAGAAAGAGAGAGAGATATTTTCTTTTTGGCAACTTAGGTGCTATGTGAAAGGATCCGGCTCAGTACATTTATCCTATATATTTAAATATTGTTCAAAAGGGGTCATTCTGCAATGTCCTTATAATTTGCTAGTGTAATGTTGCACGTCCTTCCTTTGATCTCTTAAGGACAAAGGATGGGTGCAGAAGGAAATTTTCAAATTCTTTAATCTTGAAATAAAATTATGATTTGGTCTGTGTCATGAACGTTGTGTAAAATCTATCACACGTAGAGGTCTGAACACGAACATGTGCATCCCGAAGCAGGAATTTAAAAATTTTGATTTGAATTTTTTAAATTAATGTAAACCTCTGTCGGAAGAAATAAAATGAATAAATGTTTTTTCTGTTATTTTTGAAACACATAAAAGTGTAAATCATGTCAACCCGGGCATTAACGGTTTCTTCTACTAGTATATTATTCGCTAGATGATTGTTCTTAGGTGTGTTAATAGACTCAAAATTCCCTTGGTCCCCCGGAGGGTAGGATTTAAATCCTGGGTTAACGCTGATGATCACATGGTGTAATCAGTGGTTTTCGACAAGGGGTACGTGAATACATCTTAAAAACAAAAATATATACCTTACATAAATAATTATATATTATATCATGATATACATTTAATAATCAATGCAATATCTAGCGTTAGCAACAAGATACCCTGATGTAAGGACATTTGATCTGGGAGTGTCATTTACTTATTTTAGATGTATATTATAGAATATGAATAACTTGCGTTATTTGGGGATTCAAATTTGTAGAGAGATTATATCTGGGGATAAGCGAAAAAAAAGCTATAATTATTACTGGTCATGATCATCATAATCATCAACTGTTTCCAGCATGTGGATGGGTCACTTTAGTAAAATGCCTCCATCTATCTCTTTCCTTCCACCACTCTTCCTTCTTTAATGTCTTGCATTCTTCTCCTCTCACTTAAATACATTCTCTTATCTGCTCCTTTCTCTTTCTTGGCCTACCCTGCGGTCTTTGTCCATATACTTTATTTCCAACATTTCCTTCGGCATCCTCTTTTTTCCATCCTCATTACATGCCTACACTATCTCAGTCTTGCTTCTTATACTATCTCATGTATTCCCTGTACCCCAACTCTTCTCCGGATAACTTAATTCCTTATCTTGTTTCTCCACTTGACAGCTAACATGCTCCTCACAAACTTCATTCTCATGGCCTTCACTTTCCTAGTCTCTCTTACATTCAATGTCAATGTTTCTGCTGAATAAGTGACAATGGGTATAAAGTACGCCCTGTAGAACACTTCCTTACACTTCAAGGGCACTTCTCTTCTCCATTGTAGATCTCTTACACATCTATATAATTCTCACTGCTGTCTTCTTCTCGATAAATCCTCTCTACTTCCACCTTTATCCTCAATCACGCTTCACTGTTGTGAGGCATGAATCTCGCAATTATACTGGATATTTGGTGGTGGTAAGGTCTAGGTTTGAATCTCAGCTAGGCTTACTAAACTAGCTTACCATAAAATATCTCTATGATCTACTCATCCTTTCCTCATTTACTCAATACTAACTTTTTCGTTCATCCTTTAAACACTAAGCTGTTAAGCATGGCATCCTCATCGTTGGGTATACGGACTCGCCACTGGCGGGGAGGGTGAACTTCAAATACCAGTAGAGTGTTCTAAGTTTGGATTCCTCTAAATAGTTCCTCAACTCTCCTTTCACTCAACTGGAGATACATTTCCTATAAATTTTATTTTTCTCATCCCAATCCCATAAGCGTTTTATATTTCACCCCGTTTTACTACCCGTTCGGACCATCAGATAATTTACAGTTAATGAAGTGAGAATGATGAAGCTAAACATTACAGGGAAAGTAAACCCATTTTCAGACCCACCCTAAATACACCCGACCCGACTGGACCGGAAATCCATTTTATCGCAGGAGAGGTGCCTTAGACAAGTGTATTTCAATTTTTTTTATTTGTGTACACACAGATATACTTTATCTTCAAATTGGCACCCCCAAAGTTATGGGTGCATAATACACGTTACACGTTATCAAGGGCGTAGAAAGAAGGAGTTTTTATCCCTCACACCCTCTTTAATTTGATTAAGTCCCTCTATGTGGGCTCATACATACGTAAACAACCATTATTAGCTAAAGGTATGTAGTAGAGTTTTATAGTGCTACAAAGGGCGTTAAAACTAATTTTTAAAGGGGAGAAGGGAGTTCACTAGAAAATGTATATTATACCTTTAGTCACAGCCATCCTGCTTTAGCAATAAAACGTGTATGGGTCTATGGGTTTGTGGGTCCGTCAAATTCCAGAGGTGGGGGTTCTGAACCATACCAACCCTCCATAATCTGCGACTTTGAGGGTATCTCCTCGTGAACAATAAGGTTTTTACGTCCTTTCAAAGATATGGATAATATATAATATAATTATATTTATTTTAAATATTGCTTACCCTCTAATATATCATTGCGTACCCCAGGTTGAATACTACTCTCTTATACCATTCGATCACCAAAACAGAATAACAGAATAATTGAAATGCAAAGAAAAACATAATTAAAATAATTATGTTGTTAAACATATTAATTACAAATGTTTTAATCTGTACGGGGTGCACTAGCAACTAGGTGCCAATTTCCCATCCTCTCTTTACTCCGTATGTTATTAATATATTTTATTGTTCAAAACATCTTATAATGTAAAATGGTGATATTTTTATCAGTTAAAATATTGGCTTCTCAGTATGCAACGCTGTGTGTCTATTCTTAGCACCCGACTTGTTTGAAATATTTTCTCTCGTATTATAATTAGAGGATGGATCTTGCAACCAAGCTACAAGTGGCTTGAAATCTAAAGAGAATATTGAATGTGGATGTACTGACAAGTACTTCATTAACGTAAGTGCAGTATCTAAAAAAATGGACTAACTTCTAAAATTAGCAATTACAAACTGGTCACGAAATAAACAAGCAATCAAATTATTGAGTGTAATGAGTTAACTAGTGCCAAATTAGATTATTTGTTACTGGTTTATCAATATTACATTTTGAGATGTGTAGGCTATGCTATACAATTATTTGTACTTGAACCTAGTTATATGGTATTGATATAAAATAAAAACCTGTTAAAAACATTTTTATTCATATAATTAATCAGAATAATTTGGACGAATGAAATGAAAACCAACTATGTCACACAGTAGACTATACAACTGCTATCAAAGTGCCTTTAATTTTAAATTAAATATGATAAATTATAATTTTACAAAGCGTGCAATAATATAATTAATCTTAGATTACGTTATTTTATTATAAAAAGATCAAACTTTTTAAAACTAGAGCTTTTTTTATCTCGTTTAAGGCCAAAGTTGAATATGCTTGACAAGAGTATTTTATATCAGTAAACTTGATATAGGAATATTTTTTTTTTTTCAATTCAACTCTATATGTACATAAAGGCAGCTAGATTAAGTGTTATACTATTGGAAAGAGAAAGGATCGTAGTGGAAGGGGAAATGGGGGAGGGGTGAAGGGATCTCATGTGACGATGTAGCCAATGTTCACCAGACCGTGGGGGAACTGCATATAGGATGAAATACATTGCTTTTTCATCGGCGCAGTCACTCGTATGTAAAAACATTTATACGAGAGCCGCGGGGAATGGGAAGAGTTGAGAAGGGGATGGTGGAAGGAAAGGGGGTGTGGGGAGTTGTGTGTTTTACTGATGGGCGGCAGCAACATATGTGTACGTGTGTGTTCCAATGATTGGCTAAGCCCTAGATATGCGTGGATTCATAATAGGAGAAGACAGAAAGTAATGGAAAGTGTCCGATCGGTTTTATTTGGATATATGAATATGTCACGTATGGTACATGTATGTTCAATACATTCACCATCAACATTTGTAGTAGTTAAACGGTTGCTGATAAATAAGATTAAAATATAATTATATATTTCGTCAGTTAAAATGTTAACCAATGTTTTAATCGTACTATGGAAGTTAAAAATAATTAAATATTTATTTTAATCTCTCCAACTAATCATTTGATTATCTTAAACTGAATATCATACTAAATGTGTACCTAAAGTTTAAAAAAATCCGTAAATATTGTATTGTCCCAAGAAATAAACTGAGTATATCTGCTACCCTCACTCGTGCTCACATGTTCTAAGGTAGTAGTTCATAAACATTTTGTATTGAAGGAGCCCTTGCAACAGATAAAATTCATGACAGAGCTGTCATAAAAAAAATTTACTCTAATACAGTGGATTCCGGTTATTTGGAATGCCAGTTAATAGGGTCAGCCGTTTATTTTGGACAACATTTAAAAAGAAGAAACAAAACAAGTAATTATCCTGATTATTGTTAGCTTGTTTGGGTCAACTTACCGCTTAATTGGAGCAGTGACGATCGTGATTGAACAACAGACTCTGTGTAGATGGCATGCACACTTGAAACAGAACTCTTGAGGCCAGTTTCATAGTCAGACTTAAACGTAGTACTAGCTAAAGTAATGTAATTTTTTTAAATTAAAATTGCTAATGATACTTCCCTTACTTATTTATAAGCCCATCAAAACAAAATTATGTTTGAAAATCAACAATATTTAAATTAAGATTATATTAAATAATAATGCAAAATTCATCTAATCAGAACGTGTTATAAAATGCAGGGCTAAAAAAATACAAATTTGCATAATGTTGATGAAAATTTAATTTATCAAAACTTTAGGAATTTTCATAAGAATGTATTGCACACTACAAATAATTACTAAAATCAAATATAATAAAGTAAGGTGAAATAGTCGGTACGGAAAATCTGTTAAAAAGCCCCTCTTAAAACTTTAGATTTCTAGACTATAGTTAAAATATGAATGCTCAGCATTTGAAAAAAAGAATTATGCACTTTTATTATAATATAATCATATCGTATGGTGATTGGCTGGTCAGGGAAGCCCAAGAGGGACGTGGGAATTTCAGGATAGAAGGATGCATCATCAACACAATAAAGTATGCAGATGATCTAGCATTGCTGGCCAGAAATAAAGAAGAGTTGCAGGAAATTATGGGCTGGATGATGAGATAGGGAGAATATATGTTATGAGATAGACATTAATATATCAAAATTGAGGTGATTTAAAAAATTAAAAGCATCTTAAAATCAAAATTGGAAAACATAGAGAATTTCAAGTACTTGGGAAGTCTGCTGACAAAGGAAACCTACTGTATCAAGGAAATTAGATAAAGGATCGCAATTTCCAATAAAGTTTTCAACAAGAAGAGGTTACTGCTGACCAGAAAGTTGAATTTGTAACTGAGGAAGAAACTAATGAAATGATACATTAGGAGAATCACGCTGTATGACGCAGAAACTCGGATTCTTAAAAGATGGTAAAGAAATACTTTGATAACTTTGAAATGTGGTTCTGGAGAAGATTTGAGAAGATCAGGTGTACAAACAGGGTAACAAAGAAGAAGTTGTGAGAAGAGAATAATTTTGTACGCGATTCTTCAGTACAAAGCACACGGATCGGACACATTCTTAGGAGGATCTGTCTTCTGCGCTACAAATAGAAGGAAATGTTGAGGGGAAGAGGGGCTTAGGAAGATGGAGGAGTATTCAAATATTGAATGATTTGAAGGAAAGTTGAAAATTTTTGGCACTCAAGGAAGACACAGTGAGAGGTTGCATTGGTGGTCTAATATTACTGACAAAAATAATGGACCTGTTGTAACACAGAACACCTATTATAATCATATTGCAAAGTAACAAAAAAACAAAACAAGGATAAAACATCATGGTGATATTCATGTGTTGAAAATATTTATGTTATATATTATATGGAAAGGTCTTCTGCATATATATGTTATAATGTAAACATTATATCAATAAATATTATACAGCTAATAGGATTATTTTTACTATGAAGAATAGGTTTCTGAATCAACAAGAATAAAATCCCATAAATTTTATTTAAATTTGTTTGTTTTTAAGGTATCTAACATTTTGATTAAACTAGTTTCAAAGTTAAGATTCATTCCATTGAGATATTGATTTTATACAAGCTCATATGTTACAGTGGCGAAGATTGAACATATTCTGGGAAAGGGGATATTTAAACGATATATTTTTTACTGTAGTTTGTGTCTAAATTTAGTTTTTTTAAATGAACAAAATTGTTTATATTGACAGTGATAAATATTTAAATATGATTGCTACTAAAATAGGTCTTAGATTCAGTGAACATAACACGTACTCCAGTTGGTGGAAAGATTATTCAGCACTAGTTTAACGTTACCTAGGGGACGCTTGAATGAACTAATTGTACATTCTTTTCCGTGGAGGCCCATTCGATAGCCCGATGTGATAATGATGAATATAGTAAAAATATGATCTAGTTGAGCCAATGAAGATCTTAACCTAACTGAAGCCTAACTTACCAAACCCTGCTGACCATGTAATTTATTCCACTTTCAAGAAAGGTCCTCCTTAATCAACTGGTAATCGAATCATGGATTTGTATTTCAGGAGCCAGGGGCTCTGACCTCCACACCACAAAGCTAGCTACGAATTGATATATCTGACAGCGTAAAATTTACTAGATCTAGTTTAACATATTCTTACGTCAATCCATATGATCCATAGCTATCATTATTTACCTAAGCTACATTATTAAAACCAATGAAATAACACTTACTATATAACAACATTTTATCAATGTCGACTTTACAAAATGTGTTTTTGTTTTATAAAGAATGCTTAAAATTCCCATTCCTAAGAAAATCAAGGTAAAGTTTTCCTTAATCAAACCCAAGGGTGGATTTAGGGCTTGTTGTCGGGGAGGGGGGGGGATTAGTTTTCATGAGGCTCCTTCAAGTAAAAATTTAATAATTTTAATTAATCAAGATTTTAATTTATTATAATTCAATAATAATCATAATAATATTGTTAGTTTATAAAAATGATCTTAGCTAAAATTATTTAATAATATGCATGGACACAAATTGTTTTAGTAGGTATCAATAAAAAAATATTTATTTTAATACAAATAATGGGGTATAATGCAAAACATAATAATCTTATTACTTAAGAGTTTTAGTTTCAAGCCTCTTGATTTTATGCACATTATAGCTATTTTTAAGTACCTCGTCTCACTACCCGTTTGGGTTATACACTATAGCGTGTCAATCAGATAGATTGGACAGCTAAAGTTAAATTATCAATATTTTAATAATTTACGAAAGAAATAAGTAATTTAAATGTATTTGAAAAATAATATACCGCAAAGTTTATTGTCCCGGACTAGATGCAGTCACATATAATTACGTGTCTCCCTAAATTGAAACACGTGGTTGTTCAAAAATATTGCCTTTTGATAAATAATGTAGCAAATATCAAAGAAGAGGATTAATATTATCATATTTATGAATAAAATACTTTAACGCATGCTCTTTACCATTGGATGATGTCGGATAGATTTACATACACTTGCCATTCTGCTTACAAGAAAATATAGTAAAGGACGTCTATACCACAAATTCTCATAATAATAATAGCTGAGCCTAAATAATATAATCATACCAGATATATTTAAATAGAAGTTGCTTTAGTATCTACTCACCATTTCAAGATGTTCTTGGATTCACTCACCAAGCCTTAGAAAATAAAATTATTCATTGATGGCTGTCACAACTAAATCTGATGAAGGAAAGAAGAGTGTATCGAGATCGACACACTGACACAGTCCGCGCCTGAGAAGACTGGCGGCTATCCAAGAAACCATGTTTCCTCCTTTCCCTGCAAGCGGCAGTCCCTGGTTCACTTCTCTTTCCCCCCAGATTCGTCCGTCTTTCTTCCTTTCTATATTCCTGAGTTTATCAACCTTTTTTCTTTGTTCTGTTCGTATCAGATTTGGGACTATATATAGGGCTGCTCTCAGGTTCACAATATACCCATTCTACCTCAACACAGCGTCGAAGGAGGAACTTCTACACCGTCATGCAACGAAGAATACGACGACCATGAAGTGTTGGGTGGCAGATCCACTGCCTCCCTGGACAGGATGACATACTTCCAATACTTAAGTATCCTGTAAACATCGTCAAGTCCTTATCACTTAGTCTAATTGATGTTGTAAAACTAGACAATGTTTACTCAGACATATTTTGTAACCTGTATATTGTTGGAGATGATTTTCTTTTGTTTTGATGGTATGTCAAGTTGACATTTAAACCACTTCAAGTCTTGTTCACTCCAAAATTAAAAAGTTCATTTTATTGATTAGATATTTTGTCCTCCAGTCTGAAGGACAAGTCTCATTATGACTATTATTAGATTTTGTACATCCGTCCTAAAGACTATGTTTCTCTGTATCCATATGATACAGACTTTACGTTGTGAGCATTTGGCTTCGAATGTAGTAATGTCTTAGTCAAAGACTTACTAATCTCCACAAGTTCAATTTATATATTTTGAGCTAATGTTTCTCAGGACGCCGTGAACGGCATGTGCACCTGTTTAATTTTTGGATGGCTACAACCAAGCTGTCTGTCTTGTTTTCCAAATCACAGTTGGGTTAACGAAATCTATATTTTGAGGTAGTCACGTAGTCACACTTCTCGTGCGATATTTAGCTTCGGTGTGCAGCCCGTGGAACTGCACTAGAGTCATAGTAGGGTCCGCGCAAATAATACCTTTTTTCTTTACCTTTTTTATGGCTCCTATTGTTTTTGTGTTGCTCGTAGTGTAATTGCAATTAAATTTGTTTGTACTATTGAATGCTCTGGCAGTACCGAGAGGGAATGAGACAAGCCATAGTACTTTTTGTTGACACCTGTTTATTTGCCATCGACCATCGTTAGCTACAGACCTATCTATTGTTTATCATTATCAAAAATGTTTTGAGGAGAATATCTTAAAACCCAGCCAAGCAAGCTGATTAAAATTTATATGTATATCTTGTTTGATACCTTTTGTTATTATTATTATTATTATTGTTATTATTATTATTATTATTATTATTATTATTATTATTATTATTATTATTATTATTATTATTATTAGCGTCGCGTCTTACTATACATTCGGGTTGTACGCACGATACCTTTTGTTAATAACTACTTAATTGTTTTCTCCTTTAGAAAACGTCTACCTGTAGCCTGACCCCAGCTCAGTCCTTGTAGCTACAGCAAGACAATCAAATTTCACAAGTCTTATCATTTGTAGCTATCTTCAAAACTATACTCTTGTATTACTATTGTAAACCTAATCATAATTATTTCTGTTTTTAATAAATTTATTTATTGTTTAACAAATTTATTTTTATTTTTAAATGTCATGTTGTTTGTAAAGCTACCAAATTACCCCCATAAGAAGTAATGGTGAGTAGCTTACAGGGCGTATCACCCCAATTTGATCTTTGACCTTTGACCTTTGACCCCAATTTGTGTGACGTAATCATTGCGTGTAATGTTGCAACATCCTGTTTGAGTACCGTGAACTACTTTCCTCTGATTGGTTGCTATAAATATCCTCCTTCCCCCACCAATTTTGACCTGCTTTCCACATCCGCCTCCCCCCTCGACTACCAACCCTGACGTGTTATGTCACAACTCTAGCTGACACATGCACAATCAGGGGCCTCGGAATCCACAGTTAGGGGCCACTACCCCCGTCACAAGTCTACTAAAATTGTTTGTTTGGTAGCGTCTGTCGAAATGCCTGGAAATGTACCTCCACCCGCAGCTCTCGGACCGGACAACCTGGGTTTTTTTCCTATGCCGTAATCATTGCGTGTTATGTCACAACTCTAGCTGACACATGCACAATCAGGGGCCTCAGAATCCACAGTTAGGGGCCGCTATCCCCCGTCACAAGTCTACTAAATTTGGTTGTTTGGTAGCGTCTGTCGAAATGCCTGGAAATGTTCCTCCACCCGCAGCTCTCGGACCGGACAACCTGAGTTTTTTTCTATGACGTAATCATCGCGTGTTATGTCCCAACCCTGGCGCCAGTATGTTGGCCCGACAAGACAAGAATAGATATTGAGGTCATTACCTCGGGCATACCGGTTTTCCCTGGTGCCAATATGTCGGCCCGACAAGACAAGAATAGATATCGAGGTCATTGCCCGGGGCAACAGGGTTTTTCCCTGGCGCCAGTATGTCGGGTAGACAAGACAAGAATAGATATTGAGGTCATTGCCCCGGGCAGCGGGGGGTTTTCCCTGGCGTCAGCTTGACGGCTCACGAGACAAGAATAGATCTTGACCTCAACAACCTTGGGGTTTTCCCAATGACGTAATCATTGCGTGTTATGTCGCAACCCTGGCGCCAGTATGTCGGAACAACAAGACGATCTGAGACAAGCTTAGATATCGAGGTCATCGACACGGGCGCCAGGTTGGCGGGCAGACAAGACAAGTCGAGACAAGAATATATCGTGTGACGTCAAACGAGGGACGGGGTGGCTATAAAGAGGGGTGCCCACTTGGTTGTCTATTTATAAACGTTTGTAGAGCGGTCCAATATGGACAAGTTACAGCAGCTGGTAAATATCGTCGACGTGGTGCAGACCGTCAAATTGTTTGATCTAGCCGTAGATCAAAAGTACTCGGTGGATAAACTAAAAGCCGTCAATACAAAGTTCGGGAGACGCCTAATAGTCTACCTAGACGGCGAGTTTTGTGTATTTCTACCCTGCCGGTTTGGTACTCTTACAGATGAAGACGTGTGTGAGTTTTTTAAAGAAAAACTGGTATTTACCTGCGCCGGAGTAAAACCCGGTTCACCTACCACAGTCAGAGTCGCCTGTTTACCAGCCAGCAGAGTCAGCTGCGTGCCCACCACCACCGCCGGAGGCTAATATAGGGTTTTGAACCCCTGGCATGTGTAAGACCGTCTCTTTGCTTCAATTGGTGTACTAGTTCCCATTCCCCTCCCCTTAAACCATCATTTTCAGTCATACAGGGAATCGAAGCCTGGACACTTGACTCTGAGGGGACAGACAGACATGCTAACGCCTCGCGGCCAAGTGATTCCTTAGACGTCTTGACCATTGACCACGCGACATAGATTAACAGACAAATACATGTCTCCCTTCACAGAGAGAGAGAGAGAGTTATACATTCTTTCTGGACACTTGGCGCAGCGGGCAGTCTTCCTAACGCCGCGTTGAGAAAGCTGCTGCCTCCTTTATTTGTAGCGTTTCTCCTTCACCATTTAATACATATCATATTCTGAAAAAAATACACCTGCACACGGGAATCAAGCCCTGGAAACTTTGGCTTACATATGTATCTTATTACGTGTACTGGTTTGTTCACATTAAGGGGGTAAGATATACTCGTAAATATATATTATGGATTAGATAAGCAATTCAACCCTGGATAGCAAACTAAGTCACAACAATGTTGGCGTCTCCTTCAGGTCTTTGATTGTCCAGCCGAGGATTTAAAAAATAATAACGACATTTTAGTTCTAGTTTTTTTTATTGACAATCAGCAATTGATTAATTTAAAACAACAACAACAACAAGCAGCAATATTATTTAGGTCTTTTGACCAATACATATAAAAGACATCTACCAGCCAGAAAATGAGTAGGAGTCAATTTTATTGTTAGTCTTTTTATTGACAATCAACAATTGATTAATTTAAAACATTCACAACAAGCAGCAATATTATTTAGGTATTTTGACCAATACATATAAAAGACATTTACCAGCTAGAAAATGAGTAGGAGTCAATTTTATTGTTAGTTTTTTTATTGACAATCAACAATTGGTTAATTTAAAACATTCACAACAAGCAGCAATATTATTTAGGTGTTTTGACCAATACATATAAAAGACATCTACCATCTAGAAAATGAGTAGGAGCCACCTCCAAAATAGTTCAAGACACGTTGAGAGACGGTAGAGTGTATATTGACAATGTCTCCACAGTTTTTACCTGGCAATCTTACTCTTCCAACAAACTCAAGCACAATAACATTAGGTTCGGGCTCTTCCGATAGCACAACGTTATAACTTTTGTTTTTCTCATGTTCGTTTAAGCACTTGACACGATTGTATTCCTCTTTCTCGATCATGTCTAACGCCCTGCATAATACCTCCTCGTCCCAACAGGTATCCTGGTGAGCAGCAGTTTGATGACATTGAATTTTGTGCCGAATAAGATTGGATAGCTTTGCGTAGGATCCATCACAAACGCAGCATTTAAACGGCATAATGTCTATTGGAGATGCAGCAAAAGAAATAAACACTCGCTCTTAACGGTTTTTTTTTCAAAATTTCACCACTAACTCCTATGTCAGCAGCAGAGTACGTCTAGTTTATTAATTCACTTTAAACATCACACTTTGTCCTCCGAGATATATCATACAGCGTGCTTTAGATTTAAAGCGCTTACAATCCAAATAATAGATTGACTTTGGAAGAAAAACGTTACCGAAACTGCCCAGGCTGAGTATGTAGTCGGCGGGCGTTTCACCTATAATTTTAACATTTGAATAATTTTTGTAAATTGTTAAATCCTCGAGATTTACAGGTTCTTAAGACTTTACCTCCGGCGGTGGTGGTGGGCACGCAGCTGACTCTGCTGGCTGGTAAACAGGCGACTCTGACTGTGGATACGCCAGTGAATCTGACGCCTGGTAGGTAGACGCCTCGGATGGTGGGCACGCAGGTGACTCTACTGAATGGTAGACAGACGACTCTGACGACGGGTACGCCTGTGACGTGTGGTGGGTAGACGACTCAGGTGGTGGGTACTCTGGGGCTGGGCACGTATGTGACTCTGGGGGTATGTATGGCTGTCTCTCTGAGGGCGGTGGCGGCGGCGGCGTGAAGTACGGTGACGGATGGTGTGGAGCTCGGAAGGGTAGCGGTGGAGGTTGGGGTAACACAGCTACCACGTCCCCCTTGCGGAAATTGTAAACGGCGCACGTTACATCACACATATACGTTTCCACGATTCTCTCGTAGGGTAGTACTTCCGTCGTTCGTACCGTGTGACAGGTAGAGTCACAAAACTCTATGTAGCCTCGCTCCTCTACTTTATAAATTACCTGTCTATCACACAACGCGACACTGTGAACATTCTCTCCCGTCATATAGGCACGCCCCTCCATCGTATGGCCCACAAACATTAAATTAATTTAGGCGGATCGAAGCATGGTGAGCGTACCTGAGAGCTAAACGTCCTGTAGAGTCCCCTATGCTCCACTGCCCGTTGTTGTTGTTAACTGCCGTGTCTCTTAAGCGCGTTCAAAGTTCACAATGGTAGGTTAACCGGCTTTTACTCCGGTGCAGGTAAATACCAGTTTTTCTTTATTTAACTCACACACGTCTTCATCTGTAAGAGTACCAAACCGGCAGGGTAGAAATACACAAAACTCGCCGTCTAGGTAGACTATTAGGCGTCTCCCGAACTTTGTATTGACGGGTTTTAGTTTATCCACCGAGTACTTTTGATCTACGGCTAGATCACACAATTTGACGGTCTGCACCACGTCGACGATATTTACCAGCTGCTGTAACTTGTCCATATTGGACCGCTCTACAAACGTTTATAAATAGACAACCAAGTGGGCACCCCTCTTTATAGCCACCCCTCCCTCGTTTGACGTCACACGATATATTCTTGTCTCGACTTGTCTTGTCTGCCCGCCAACCTGGCGCCCGTGTCGATGACCTCGATATCTAAGCTTGTCTCAGATCGTCTTGTTGTTCCGACATACTGGCGCCAGGGTTGCGACATAACACGCAATGATTACGTCATTGGGAAAACCCCAAGGTTGTTGAGGTCAAGATCTATTCTTGTCTCGTGAGCCGTCAAGCTGACGCCAGGGAAAACCCCCCGCTGCCCGGGGCAATGACCTCAATATCTATTCTTGTCTTGTCTACCCGACATATTGGCGCCAGGGTAAAACCCTGTTGCCCCGGGCAATGACCTCGATATCTATTCTTGTCTTGTCGGGCCGACATATTGGCACCAGGGAAAACCAGATGCCCGAGGCAATGACCTCAATATCTATTCTTGTCTTGTCGGGCCGACATACTGGCGCCAGGGTTGGAACATAACACGCGATGATTACGTCATAGGAAAAAAAACTCAGGATGTCCGGTCCGAGAGCTGTGGGTGGAGGAACATTTCCAGGCATTTCGACAGACGCTACCAAACAACCAATTTTAGTAGACTTGTGACGGGGGATAGTGGCCCCTAACTGTGGATTCCAAGGCCCCTGATTGTGCATGTGTCAGCTAGAGTTGTGACATAACACGCAATGATTACGGCATAGGAAAAAAACCCAGGTTGTCCGGTCCGAGAGCTGCGGGTGGAGGTACATTTCCAGGCATTTCGACAGACGCTACCAAACAAACAATTTTAGTAGACTTGTGACGGGGGTAGAGTGGCCCCTAACTGTGGATTCCGAGGCCCCTGATTGTGCATGTGTCAGCTAGAGTTGTGATATAGCACGCAATGATTACGGCATAGGAAAAAACCCAGGTTGTCCGGTCCGAGAGCTGCGGGTGGAGGTACATTTCCAGGTATTTCGACAGACGCTACCAAACAAACAATTTTAGTAGACTTGTGACGGGGGTAGTGGCCCCTAACTGTGGATTCCGAGGCCCCTGATTGTGCATAATTAGAGATGCTAGAGTTGCGACATAACACGCAATGATTACAGCATAGGAAAATAACCCAGGTTGTCCGGTCCGAGAGCTGCGGGTGGAGGTACATTTCCAGGCATTTTGACAGACGCTACCAAACAACCAATTTTTGTAGACTTGTGACGGGGGTAGTGGCCCCTAACTGTGGATTCCGAGGCCCCTGATTGTGCATGTGTCAGCTAGAGTTGTGACATAACACGTCAGGGTTGGTAGTCGAGGAGGGAGGCGGATGTGGAAAGCAGGTCAAAATTGGTGGGGGAAGGAGGATATTTATAGCAACCAATCAGAGGAAAGTAGGTCACTCAAACATGGCGTCAGGGTGGCGAAGGAGGAGGGGGGTCTCTGGAACAAATTACCACACTCTACCACAAAGCACCATAGCGCAAGGTTCATGCTGCTTGTTCCGGGATAGAGCCTTGTGACAGAAGAGCCGATGTTCATTCTAGGCTTGTCAGCCATAGCGCAAGCTTCGTGCCAAGCCCTCCGTCAAACTGACGCCAGGGAAAACCCCCGTTGCCCGGGGCAATGACCTCAATATCTATTTTTGTCTTATCTGCCCGACATACTGGCACCAGGGAAAAACCCCGTTTCCCGGGGCAATGACCTCAATATCTATTAACAATCATCAAGAACCAACATGTCCAGGGTTGGTAGTCAAGGGGGGAGGGGGGAGGCGGATGTGGAAAGCAGGTCAAAATTGGTGGGGGAAGGAGGATATTTATAGCAGCCAATCAGAGGAAAGTAGTTCACGGTACTCAAACAGGATGTTGCAACATAACACGCAATGATTACGTCACACAAATTGGGGTCAAAGGTCAAAGGTCAAATTGGGGCCATACGCCCTGTAAGCTACTATGGTGCAACACTTATCTACTAATTACGCTAATGGTTATAGGGATTAGAAAGGTTATATATAAAATAAATAGTATGGAACTCTGCAAAGAATTTCTCGCTCTATTGTTTAAAAATGGAGATATTTACCCAAAACCCGTTATATATGTGAAACGAAATAATATACCCTAGCAAATCCAAGCATAAATTACGCTATACTTTTGAAAATATTTTTTCTTTTGAGTCCCGGTTTTAAATTTTATAATTTTATTTTTAAATAATTAATGTCCTCACTTTTATGTTTGAAACGATAAAAAAGAACAATACTGGGTCTATAGGGTCAATATGTCGTATTAAAATTTCAATTTCCGTTTAAAATTTTCGACATTTCATTAGGTGTTGCAAATCTTCATGCCATCACATTACTATTAAATTTCTCATTTATAAATTTTAATCAATAAAAAATATAAATATTGAATATTTAGTCTAAAATTATGATATATCATTGTTGAACAAACATTTCTCTTAAGAAGTTTAAGGAAAAACAACATAAACCTTTTGAGAGACTAATATTTAACTACTCTAGGCATTGTAGAATTATTGCGCTAAAACTTAAGTAATATCTCTTTACAACTATAGCTCACAAAATTATATTAATATATTTATAAAATATCTCAGACAGTTGGTTTTATAAAAATATATTTCATATAATTGTTTTTAATTTTTAATTGCACTACAATTTTGCAATTATAAGTTATTTAGTATATCAGATAGTTGCGGAAGTACGGAAGTTTCTCCTTCTGTAAAGTAACCTAACTTCATTTTCATGGGAAAATGAAAATAGCCAGTTTATTTATAATCTTAATCAACGCCTGTATACGAATTTTAATCAAAATCGTTAGAGCCGATTTTTATCAAATCGATTTTTTTTTCTCTTTTCGCTATTTATTACACTACTCTTAATTTTAAGTTTAAGCAGACACAAAGACTGATGGCTTTGCAAAGACAACTTTTTAGGGTTTGATGAGTCATGAGACCACGACATCAATCAACATTTTAGGTTAGATTTATTTTACGGTCGTAATACTTTACCTTTTGTGTTTGAAAAGTTAAAAAATACACTTTTTTTCGTATAGATTGAAAGTTATATGTTTTATAAGAAATATGCTTCAAATAAGATATTTATATTATAAATATACCTACATATTTGTTATGATAAGTAATTTTATATCTCAAATAGTTTAAAATATATTATAAAAAAGATAATGTGTGCGTTAGAACGGAGCCTTTAAAGTCATTTTGCCAAAATATTGAGAGTAGACATTTTGTTGATAATACCTATAGATTTTAGAAATTAAATTTAAACAAAATCGTTAGAGCCAATTTTGAGAAAATCTTCTTTTTCTATTTTCTCCCATCAGTAAATTACCCTTAATTTTAGGGTTATATATCCAATTCCAAAACCCCTCGGGGAAACCCTATAAAAACCCTAGATACCAAGTTTTAGTCTGATCGGTAAAATAGTTTAGGCTCTAGTTGACGGTACAGACAGACAAACAGATGGTGATTCAAAAAACACTTTTCCGGATTCGGGGGGGGGGGGGGGGTCATGAAACGTCTATATTCATCAAAATCTCGAGTTCAATTTTTTGACGATCACAATACTTTCTCTACCTGTAAAATAGGAGAAATTAAAAGTGTACTCATATTTACATGAAGGGATAGTGAA
>JBCFYV010011164.1:39548832-39610450 GCA_039000515.1 Timema cristinae
GCCATAGTACTTTTTGTTGACACCTGTTTATTCGCCATCGACCATCGTTAGCTACAGACCTATCTATTGTTTATCATTATCCAAAATGTTTTGAGGAGATTATCTTAAAACCCAGCCAAGCAAGCTGATTAAAATTTATATGTATATCTTGTTTGATACCTTTTGTTATTATTATTATTATTATTAGCATCGCGTCTTACTACCCATTCGGGTTGTACGCACGATACCTTTTGTTAATAACTACTTAATTATTTTCTCCTTTAGAAAACGTCTACCTGTAGCCTGACCCCAGCTCAGTCCTTGTAGCTACAGCAAGACAATCAAATTTCACAAGTCTTATCATTTGTAGCTATCTTCAAAACTATACTCTTGTATTACTATTGTAAACCTAATCATAATTATTTCTGTTTTTAATAAATTTATTTATTGTTTAACAAATTTATTTTTATTTTTAAATGTCATGTTGTTTGTAAAGCTACCAAATTACCCCCATAAGGAGTAATGGTGCAACACTTATCTACTAATTACGCTAATGGTTATAGGGATTAGAAAGGTTATATATAAAATAAATAGTATGGAACTCTGCAAAGAATTTCTCGCTCTATTGTTTAAAAATGGAGATATTTACCCAAAACCCGTTATATGTGTGAAACGAAATAATATACCCTAGCAAATCCAAGCATAAATTACGCTATACTTTTGAAAAACTTTTTTCTTTTGAGTCCCGGTTTTAAATTTTATAATTTTATTTTTAAATAATTAATGTCCTCACTTTTATGTTTGAAACGATAAAAAAGAACAATACTGGGTCTATAGGGTCAATACGTCGTATTAAAATTTCAATTTCCGTTTAAAATTTTCGACATTTCATTAGGTGTTGCAAATATTCATGCCATCACATTGCTATTAAATTCCTCATTTATAAATTTTGATCAATAAAAAATATAAATATTGAATATTTAGTCTAAAGTTATGATATATCATTGTTGAACAAACATTTCTCTTAAGAAGTTTAAGGAAAAACAACATAAACCTTTTGAGAGACTTACTTATATTTAATTACTCTATGCATTGGAGAATTATTGCGCTAAAACTTAAGTAATATTTCTTTACAACTATGGCTCACAAAATTATATTAATATATTTATAAAATATCTCAGACAGTTGGTTTTATAAAAATATATTTCATATAATTGTTTTTAATTTTTAATTGCGCTACAATTTTGCAATTATAAGTTATTTAGTATATCAGATAGTTGCGGAAGTACAGAAGTTTCTCCTTCTGTAAAGTACCCTAACTTCATTTTCATGGGAAAATGAAAATAGCCAGTTTATTTATAATCTTAATCAACGCCTGTATACGAATTTTAATCAAAATCGTTGGAGCCGATTTTGATCAAATCGATTTTTTTTTCTCTTTTCGCTATTTATTACACTACTCTTAATTTTAAGTTTAAGCAGACACAAAGACTGATGGCTTTGCAAAGACAACTTTTTAGGGTTCGATGAGTCATGAGACGACATCAATCAACATTTTAGGTTAGATTTATTTTACGGTCGTAATACTTTACCTTTTGTGTTTGAAAAGTTAAAAAATACATATTTTTTCGTATAGATTGAAAGTTATATGTTTTATAAGAAATATGCTTCAAATAAGATATTTATATTATAAATATACCTACATATTTGTTATGATAAGTAATTTTATATCTCAAATAGTTTAAATTATATTATAAAAAAGATAATGTATGCGTTAGAACGGAGCCTTTAAAGTCATTTTGCCAAAATATTGAGAGTAGACATTTTGTTGATAATACTTATAGATTTTAGAAATTAAATTTAAACAAAATCGTTAGAGCCAATTTTGAGAAAATCTTCTTTTTCTATTTTCTCCCATCAGTAAATTACCCTTAATTTTAGGGTTATATATCCAATTCCAAAACCCCTCGGGGAAACCCTATAAAAACTCTAGATACCAAGTTTTAATCTGATCGGTAAAATAGTTTAGGCTCTAGTTGACGGTACAGACAGACAGACAGATGGTGATTCAAAAAACACTTTTCCGGATTCGGGGGGTCATGAAACGTCTATATTCATCAAAATCTCGAGTTCAATTTTTTGACGATCACAATACTTTCTCTACCTGTAAAATAGGAGAAATTAAAAGTGTAATCATATTTACATGAAGGGATAGTGAAAAACTATTTAGGTAAAGCCACCCTCAGAACACCCGACCAAAATTCGAACCTTGACCTCCCCATCATCAGTAGTCTAGTCTACACAAATGAGGGGAACAGAGGGAAATTCCATTTTTAACTCAAATTGAGTTAGTACTGCCCTCTGTTAGACAATCATGAGACCTTTCTAATGAACTTTAGATTATGGTTAGAGGAGGTATCTACAAAATTTAAATTAATTTAAAATATAAATTGCTGTAGTCCTTATGAAGTTTGAGATATACAAGTTGTTGTTGCCCCAGGAAAAATGTGTAATGCTACTTTACACCCCCAACCCCCACCCTTATCCCCTATAACCCCTCAAATGTTTGTACACAATCTTAAAGATTATTTTTCTACGTTAAGTAGCCTTAAAGCCCAATCCACATTTGACTAACCGGGATTTTCTATAAAAGCTCAAGCACGAACCAGAAATCTCATCGAAGTGCGTCATGTACGTAAATTCTTCCCTGAACAACAAAGAATTCAGGATCTGATGAATCGTTTTATTAATTTAAAGATTATTATTTTTATTTGTTATTCAAATTTATTTAAATATATGATAAAATAATACTACCCACCTCAATTTCCCAGCATTCTAATGCAGACTTCAGGATACCTCACAATTTTTCGACGCTTTTTTTTATACCTATTATCAATTTAATTAACGCGCTATTTATGGGATGAAACGAGCTTTTAAAGTACTGATAACAGCTTCAGTGGCCACATGGTCTAAGGCGGTACTATCACAATAGACTAGACTGCTGAAGACGGGGAGATCAGGGTTCAATCCCAGTCGGGTGCACTGAGGGTGGTTTTTACTCTCACGTTATCCCCCCGCAAGTGTGGGTGCATTTATTTTAACTAAACCTTCCTAATCTCTAGCATTTTAAAGTAATTAGTAATTAGGCGTATAACCATAGTGGGTGGTAGACGTGGTGCCAAAAAAATATAGTGATAACCTATACACGGGTAGAATATTTTGTTCCATGGAACAATAAATACTAAACTCCTAAAAACAAGCTTACTAGTTTAATGATCGAGATTAAACACAATAATCATGTCCGCGATGCACTTTCACAAGAGTTTTTTTTTCAGATATACAAGCAAGAAAAGAGTAGTTTATATATACATATTTATATATAAAAGACATATTTTACAAACAAATGTGGTGAACGTGCACATAAGAATGAATACTTCCGAAACAACACACATATTGTGCTAGACTTAATAGTTCATGATGTATGCATGCAAAATTACATAAGCCACATATTTTATTTATAAAATGGAAAGCAACGATATTTTCCCCTCTCCTATTCACTATAAAAATGCTTGTCATTCAACCAACGTTTTTTACCCAAAGGGGAATGTCGTTTAGATGTCTTGATGACTCAGAATCTCTAAGATATTTTATCCCTTTCTTTCTTAGGACCGCCCCCCCCCCCCCCACATCCCCGTTTTTATCTGGAAGAGTACGAAAGGAAAGAGGTGGGAGGGGGATGAAAAAAACACGTGACGAACAGCCCCCCTCCCCCTTCCCTTTTACCCAACGAAAACATTCTAGAACCGTAGCTCTTTCAAAACTGTACGTATCTGGAATCAGCAATAGGCGCTTGTCGCAGATGAAGGATATAGGGGTTGACAGTGTTTCAAAGAAAGTTAAGGGGAAGGAACTTGGTAAGGACTTGAGAGGAAGGAGAGGGGTGCATTGAAGGAGTGAGTACTAAAAGAACTAAAGCGCATACAAAATACAACCAAGCCTCAAAAGAGCGTTTAGTTTCAAATCACGTACGAAATAAAAAAAAATTATATAGCTCTTAATTAATTTCTAAAATGTTTCTTGGGCTACTGCAAGGCACAGTAAACACATTGACTTCTGAGGACAGGCACAGATGACGCCTAGAGGAACTTAGAAAGGTGGTAAGGGGGGATGGTAAGGTTTATAGAAAGTTTAGTTGGCGTGACTTACATACAAAGTGAACTACATTAATTTTTTATTTTATAATAAATGGCAACAGTATACGCCACAAAATAAGTTTACTTAACATATTTTGTTATAATGTAGAAAAATATATTACACCCTTCTAAACTTAGCAATGATTTAGCTGTTACGAGCCAAGGTTTGAAATAAATTTGGCTTGCAGTATGAAATTAAAAATCTTACTATATTTTATAATGGTCTATTTTATGTATAGTGATTTATTTATTTTCTTAAAAAAAAGTTTATACTATTGCTACTTACGGCATTCTTATTTAAACCAATTACTGAAGTCACTCAAAGTAAAATACCCAATAATAAAATATTTGTTAAATATTTATCAAAAATTAAAATTTTCTTTTAAAACTTAACTGTGATGATTCATCAGAATGATATTTCTTATGGACATAACTGACTGTTTTGAAAATAGTTTTGGGTTGGTTTTACTGTATATGGTTATTTTAGTGCTTACTAGTTTTTACTATTGCATCAACATGAACTGAAATCAACTGACGGCTACGCCCGCAAGCAGTAAGTACTTGGCTGCATCCAGTTTGATGCTGAGGCCACACAGAGCACTACGCTATGTACGCTATTGTCGCTATGATTACTACATCGAGTGGCCACACTGGAAATTGCCATTTGTACGAAACTTTTCAGTCTCCTCCAAGATGTTGGAGCGTAGTTTGCCCTGCGAGAGCGACGCGAGGCCTTCGTTGTTACTTTCATTGTTAATAAACATAAGAGAAAATGGATACATGAAGTGAACATGAAAATAACAGTTTGGGGAATTTCGTTATCATCTCGTATGTTCAGGTTCCGGTATTCTTCAATGGTAATATTCCACAGGCATGTGTACTTCCTTACCTCTTCAATTAACTGCTCCAGAAACGTCATATTCTTACACACTAATACTACTGGCTGCACGTGGCTGGATACCACGGTGGGGCTACTGAGCTTGTTCATCGGCGTCATCCACGACGATTTTAAAATATAGCTGAGAATCAAACACACCCAGGCGTAGCTATGATAGTGAACATAGCGTGCATAGCTTGCATAGCTATGTGTGGCCACATGCATTGTAAATAAAGGAAGCTATTTTTCATCCGCATAGACAACATAGCGTACATAGTTAGCGTATCGCTCTGTGTGGTTGGGCCATAAGGGTCTGCCTTGGTAAGAGAGAGATAAGACAGCGCAGACATTCAGCTATAAAGCAATATTTAATTATGTGTTATTTCAAAATATAGTTAACACCAAAATAAAGCCGAACTATTCCAACAGGGATTTTTTTCCTTAATAACCCTTTTGTTTGAATTTTATTAATAGAAACAAATGTGTGAAACTGTAGCATTAGCTCACTTTCAACGAATTTTTAAGAATATTTGCAGGACTATAAGTTTAAGCTGGATGATAAAGGGCTTTAGACTTTTCTTTCCTCAAACAAATACATAAATTTGTTGATAGGTTTACAACAGAACATATTAAGATACTTGAAAACTAGCAACGAACTTTCCTCTTTACTTTGAGATAAGTAGTTTCGTAGTTATATTTCCCCTCTTTCTTAGCGACATGACAATGGGCGATTGTTTGTGAAGGTCAAAAGGTATAATCTTAAACAGGATGGAGAAGTAGTGCCAGAAAAAAGGCACATACCATTGTATTATAAGCTGTGTGGCCTAACTGGGATTAATACTTTCTCACTGACTGAGACAGTCACCAAATAACATGTGTGATATCTAATTGTACTGTTCATGCAGAACAATGGCTTAGATGACGTCATAGAGAAACATACGCTGGTCACCTCTGGTGCAGGGGCATTGCTCACCTGGTTTTTCAGTGACAAGGAGGAGTGAATTCCAGCCGGGTCTAATGAGGATTTGTTTTGATAAATGTTTTACCCGCTTACCCACCACAACAATCTGTGTACATTTCCTCTATCTGCTACCTTATTCATCCCTACCAAGTTAGTTTTAATATATAAATGTAACCAAAGAGTTAACACGATTTAAGAAATAAATAAAATATTTAGAAACTTTCAGTGTGATAAAAGAACTCTTCTGATTAAGCTTAGAGATTTTTTTTATAAATTATTTGATTAAATTTTTAAATAATATAATTTTAATAATATGATAAATATGTTTTCTTCCTGTAAATGTCTAAACCTAAGAACGCTTTGATTAAACCAGGCTAATGTATATCCCTATATTCTGAAGTTCCTGTTTCTATTGGATGTACCGTGCATGAAGCTACCTACTCTAGTATCTCAAATCAAACGTGGGTTAGGGATATTTTGAGGGAGGAGGGGGATGAGATGGAAATAAGGGGGGAGGGCTAGTACTTGTGGTCACTCAGGGATGAATGACTGCACTGGTGAGCACTGATTTGTTTGGAAGGGTAGCGAGAGGCAGCAGCCAGCAAACTTCACTCAACACTTCCATGTGGTGAAGAGCTCTCTACATAGGAACACACACACACCCTCTCTTTCTATATATCTCGATTTGTATTTCTCCCTCTAACATCCTAACACTCCATCTCCCTCTACTCTTTCAGTTCCTCCATTATTCCACTACCGGCCAAACATGGTGAGTCTCTTTATTAGCCCTTTTTCCAATGGAAAAATTTAAAGTGATGTTTTCACGTTAGTCTTTTATGTTATACATTTGAAATAATGACGGGTTTTGACCTAATATAATATATATTTTAATGTTATATATTCTTTATACGTATCTAAGACATTTTAGGTATACAGCAACTTTTACAAATTTGACAAATTAGAAATTATTTGGAACTTTAAAATTAACATCAAGCATTAGGTTATACTTAGTAACTAAATATACCATTCCTTATAAGTGTTGCCACATAAAAAAAATACTTCAAAACACAAAATTATAGTAGTAGGCCTACCTATATGATATTTTCGACGAATTAAAAAACAATATTGTAGATAATGGATTTCTTTTTAAACTGCTTTCATTTAAAATATAACAATTATTTTTATGGCATTTGATTAGCTCTCTTAGGCGAGTGTCTTGATGTAAAATTCAACTTTTTTTTAAGATATTATCAATTTGCTAAATTAATTACCAGTAACATGTAATGTGTAGATCAGTTATGAATATTAAAAATAATATGAAATGTTTTAAAAACAATTCCTGGAAAACACGTAAAGTTTGTGAGCACTAACACACAGAAGATCTATTTTCTAATATGGAATGTAAGGACTTGATTCGATATAGAATTTAACTAGTCTCTTAGACAGTATAGTGAACTATGTTTGAGATTTAAATTTGCATAAACATAAATATATTTAGCCCCTAAGTTTTAATATACATTTACGCTTCCATTTGAAAGCGATCACCATAAAAATTGTAAGTAATTCCCTAACATTAATTATAAATAGAACTACGACTACAAGAGGGGACCCGCCTCGGTGGCGTAGTTTTCTAACGCGTTAGCCGTGTTGAGCTCGACTGCTGAGGACGGGGAGATTGAGGTTCGAATCTCGGTCGGGTGAACTGGGGGTGGTTTTTCCTAAATGGTTTTCCACTCTACCTACACGCAAATGCGGGTTCACTTCCTCTAATTCAACCTTCCCAATTCCTAATCCATTAGCTTGATTATTACTTAAAGCGTATAACCCGAACGGGTAGTAAGAAGGGGTGCTAAAAGATAAAAAAGACTTCAAGAGGGGAGGAAAGGTGAGCTAAGTTTCGTATTTTTAGAGGTAATTTTTTTCTGCAAAAAATATTTTGACAAAATAAATCAAATACTGCTTCACTAAATGTGATTTCTTTTCTAACTATGGGAAATAGATTTCAACAGATATTTTATATTTGTTATTGGTATCTGGAACTTGAACAAGAATCTTTCGAAATTAAGATAAGAGTCAATCGCTCAAACTCCGCGATGATCATGAAAAATATAAATTATTAGGAAATTAGGTGTAGAATATTAGACTAAATATAGACCTTTCTACTAAAGCTATATTTTATTTATTTTTGCTCAAAAGGTTTTTATTTTCAAACTATAAAATGTTTACCCTAACTAATATTTCCTCCCAGCCACCTGTGGACTCTTTAGTGGAAAGTTTAAGTTTCATGAATGCCAATGTGCAAAAGCCAAAATGTATCAATCATAATAATTATATTTCCTCATGACATACTTGTTTGGCTGACCTTTACTTACCGACAAGTCCTTCATCTTTAAAGTATATTTTCTGTGTAACCAAGACTGAAACTAAGGTTTATTTGTTTGCTTTTGTGAAGTAACTACATTATTTCTAGCCTCAAACAACGTCACAAACAGACGACTCATTGGAAGTTTTAACAAAAAGAATGTTTGTATGGAAGATAAAACTAGAATAAACATGAAGGTGATAATTACTTATAAAAGAATAGCAACATACAAAGAGATAAGCATGTCAGTGACATTATTGTTTAATCGCTATCTGAAACAATCAATGGGTCTAATTGCTTATATTAATGGAAGGTAAAGTCCTTTTCAAAAACCAACAAGAAAGTTCTGAAATTTAAAATTTCATAGTCAGGAACAAAGAGAAAATGGATAATGATTATACCCATGTGAATCATAACTATTTTTAAATGGTAATTTTATTATTATTATTAGCACCGCGTCTTACTACCCATTCGGATTATACGCACTTACGCTAATGTGTAATGGTAGGGTGATTGTGAGATCGAATGAAGGACCTACAGTTTAACGTGGAATCCGAACCACGGTGGAGGCCTGGCATTCCCCACATTCACAAGATGTCTTGTCAGAAGTGAAGGAAGGGTTTGGTAATCAGATAAATCTGTGCCGGGACCGAGGATTGAACCCCGGCCGCCAGCACAGAAATCTGACACCTCACCCCTAGACCGCCAGGTCACCAAATGGTAATTTTATTTCTTTTCAAAGAAAAGTGTACCATTTATGTTATCTGCGAGTAACAACATTTATTTAAAACATAATATTATTATTGAAAAGACTGAAATTTATACTTTGATTTTAATTTAAAATTTCACTTTATTATAATATCTTCCCGCTCTTTTATTAAATAGATAAAATATGTTTTAACTAGGGTTTTAGTGTGTGATTTCCAAACCAAATAATTATATAGCCACTTGTCTCACAAACTAACTTAGTTTTAAAACAGATAAAAGAGAGTCCCCACGGTGGTGCAACACATCCAACTCGAGTCATATCTTTAAAAACTTGGATGGACTGAGACATTAAGAAGACTCAAAATTTTCCAAACTTACCCGGCCAGGGGCAATATTAAAAAACAGGTCTGTAATAACTTTGGCAAAGAAAGTAATAGTGGTAACCAAGACAGAAACAAATATTCATAAGATACAAATGAGAAAATGCAGAGTGAACTGCAATGCAAAAACTAAGGAAAAGACGGCCACACATGACAATATTTGACGTACCCATAAACTCGACAAATGGACAGATAAAAGAAGCGACTTAAAGACATAATATAGCAGACACAATGACAAGAGAAGAATATATTGAGGGTTCCGACATTAGGTTTAATACAGGACCGAGAGATAGAACCGTTGTTAACCACGTAGTAGAGGTAGCCCCTGAAGCAAGGAAGTTACTATTGAGAAACATGGTATACATGGGCTATAGCTCAGTAGAGATAAAGGACTACTTCGTTGTAAGACTGTGTCATGATCTGGCCCACATTAGCAAGTACTTCAATAAACAAAAGGAAAATCGAAGGAATTGCACCCGTCTCGGTGGCGTAGTTGGCTAACGCGCTAGTCGTGTTGATCTCGACTGCTGAGGACGGAGAGATAGAGGTTCGAATCTCGGTCGGGTGAACTGGGGGTGGTTTTTCCTAAATGCTTTTCCACTCTCCCTCCACGCAAATGCGGGTTCATTTCCTTTAATTCAACCTTCACAATTCCTAATCCATTAGCGTAATTAGTACTTAAAGCGTATAACCCGAACGGGTAGTAAGACGCGGTGATAAATATTAAATATTATAAGAAGGAATTGCGGTGAGATGGACAAAGAGTAAAAAAACTATAAAAAAAATCCTGCATAACCTGCATAACCTGCATAACCTGCTTAAGCAGTTACAAATAGAAATGTAAAAACCCCGACTCTAAGGTATTCAAGACTTTTACATACTGCAAGACCAAGAATTATGACAAATATTATACAAAGTATCTACTGCAATAACATTGAAGAAAAGGAATGACTACATCGACAAACAGCAAGAAGAAAAACATCAAAGGAACAGATACATAGTACGTAACAGAGACCAATAGAGGAACCAACAAGAAGTTAACAACATGGACAAGGAACAAGACGGGACAAATGATAAGGGAAGAAAATAATTAATCAACAGTAGTAGTAGAAGAAGAAGAAATTCACTAAAAAATTCTAATGATAAATGCAGGGTAGAAACATATATAGGATACCACGAATTATCCAAGACTAGTATCCTCGTGGCCTGGAGATACTGCTATATATAACCTACATATAACATCTTACTTCAGATACGTCATATCCACCTCTACTTCATTCATTAAATCCATAAACAGTTTATACAAAGCAATATTCAGTCAATATACGTTCTATTTCAAACATTTTTATTTACGTCTGGAAACATTTTTCCACAGATATTTAAATATATAAGTGAGCATGACCTTGATACTCCCTTTTTGAGCGGGCGTGTGTTCACATCTCAGTGCAACCATCTTTAAAATATTATATTCAAAATCAAAATAAATATTTTCCAATTAACCTTATTTTTGAACCATTAAGCGAAATTTAAAACATCACATTCTTACACATAGTTCTTCATTATCATCACTATTTTGTTAACCTAAAAGCCAATTTTATCAATCTTAAATTTACTTCTATAATATTTTAATATTTTGGTCTTTATATGGAATATATGATTTTTGGCCAGATAAGGTGTACTGTCGACCTCCATAGGCCGTGGATGTTTTATAAGCAATTATAAAACCATTGATTTTGACCTGTGTATAAGGTTTAATGTTAAGGTTACAAAGGTCACGTAGGATCCCGTGAAGTGTAAGTGGGCGTGGCTGGCGTTGACTGACTGACTGACAGACCGGTAACCATTTACTAGGAGGCCTCGACTTATACAAGGCTCTCGAGCAAATGACTCGCTGCTCACCTCAGGAAAACTCACTGATCCACCACAGACCTTAGCACCACAGTCACCCGTCAACGCCGCCAAACTCGCACGTGACAAAGGTTATTGGTTTTGTTAATTATTTAAGACTTTATATTTTCTCGAAATTTTATAAAATGTCAATGATTAGATTTGATGTTTGGCATGACGTCTGTCAGGTAGTAAATTTACAAGTTAATTTTTTTTTATTGGACGAATATATATATATATATATTAAAGTTCCTCTCATTGGCAAGACATTACTTCCATAGTAATTTTAAGTCGCCCTAACCGTTGTTAGAATTATTTTGTGTGTACAACATCTGGTAGATCCTGGCTTATCAGGTAAACAGTGAGAACATTGGCAGTAGTCATCTCCGGTTACAGTGTTCGACTCAAAGGTGAGTTCACGGATGTGTAGTAAATATCTTAAATTAAGAGAAGGGTTAAGCTAAGATTCACACGTTTGCCAAAAATAGAAAGCAGAATTTGCTTGAGCCGTGCAGCAATTCACACGCTGATTGTTCACCCATAATGCATTGCAATTCTAACTTAAAAAAAACACCATAATCAACATATTTTATTATATAGTGGATACACATAACTATATTAGATCATTCCTTAAATGGATGTTTTCAACTCTGATGGCACAATCCAATACAATGATACACAAGCTTTACATTAACGGGTTATTTCAAATCTCCTCACAACGGCCAACGAAGCTGTCTGATAGCTTCTGGCTGTAGAGCGGGGGACGCGGCATTTGGCCTAAAAGGCATTTGGCCTAAAGGCATTTGGCCTAAAAATGAAACCAAAAGTCATTTGGCCTAAAAGGCATTTGGCCTAAAAGGCGTTTGGCCTAAAGGCGTTTGGCCTAAAGGCATTTGGCCTAAAAGGCATTTGGCCTAAAAGGCGTTTGGCCTAAAGGCGTTTGGCCTAAAGGCAGTTGGCCTAAAAGGCATTTGGCCTAAAAGGCAGTTGGCCTAAAGTCATTTGGCCTAAAATGTAAATTAAAAACCTTCGGTTATCTTCGGAAAGTAAAAGGTACTGTTAGTTGTTTCATCTGAATATAGATAGCACAACTGATGCAAGGTAGTTACAATATTTCTAAAAACATTGACAATATCCTACTTACAACTAGATCAGTAGTTCACAAAACACTATATCACCTTTTTTATATATAGATTTCCGATATTATTTCCTTGTTAATATAGCTCGGGTCATAAAGTTAACGAAAAACAATAAGAAAATCCCATTCTCAGCATCGTTTACGCTCGGTAAAATTATATGCGTACATTCAAATTATGGGGACTTTTGACAACTTATTCCGAAAGGCAAAATGAAAGTGGAAACCAATATTCAACCCACCCACTTTAAATTTGTCTGAAGTGACGCCCGATTTTCGTTTAGCGCTACAGAGATATATATGAACATATTTTTTTTATCTATTGTATTAATAATTATTATATAAATAATAGTGACGCATTAAATAAATTTTGCCATTAAATATTACAATGGTCATATATATGTATATATATAAACTTAAATTATGGTTTTGACTAGATCCTTAACTTTATTATTATTATTGTTAGAATTATTATAACTATTATTATATAAAATTAGTACAGTTATTTTTTTTCAAACAGTGTAACTATTTTTATTACGGTGATATTATTAACAACATGGGCTATGTTAACACAATAGGTCATTTGTTTAAAAACTATATACTAATTTCCCTCCTAGTAATTTGCAAAGCATTCTCAGGAATTATTTCAACTTGTGAAAAAAATACAAAAGATTTTATGGAATTGTCGTTGGTCTTTTTTTAAGTCTTCATAAAATGTAAAAATACAAAATGTGGTAGCCTTTACAGGATGATAGCTTCCTAGGGCAAGAAAACCTTACGATGTTAGCAAGTGGAGCTCCGAAATGCCAATGGCTGCAGTAGAGGCCAGAGGGATAAATCTGACGAGCTTTGGTTGGTAAAAATATATCACCGCTAGGATCGCTTGTGTTCTCCCATTCCAAAAAGTGACACTCTTATAGCCTAGATGCAAAGAGACGTGACTCAAGTTGGCCCACCACATTGCCGAAAAAAAAATCTTTTTTTGTCTAATCGTTTGTGCTCTATTTATGTTCATATGTGCCCGAACATGAACATTTGTGCTTTTAAACTGGCCATTTTAGAAAATATTTAATGTGGTGGGACAACTTGAGCTCAAGCTAGCCCGCCACATATTGAAAAACACAACATAACCAAATTTATTTAAGTCAATCCATTGTGTTCCATTTGGGCTCATATGTGCCCGAAAATGAACATTTGTGCTTTAAAATTAGAAAATCTAGAGAGCATTTAATGTGGCGGGCTAACTTGAACCTTCCCTATATCATAAACTGTAGAATAATATAGTTCAAGCTGGCCAGCCACATTTTTAAATATCAATGTAACAAAATTCTGTATTCACCATTCGTTTGTTCTTAGTTTGTGCTCATATGTGCCCGAAAATTAACGTTAGGGCTGTGAATCTAGGCCTTTTAGATAACATTTAATGAAGGTGATCCAACTAGAGCTCAAGCTAGCCCACCACATTAACTGTTTTCTAGATTTTCTAATTATAGAACACAAACACTCATTTTTGGGCACATATGAGCACAAACGAAAAATAAACAAATGGTGAAAACAGAATTTTGTTACATTGATATTTAAAAATGTGGCGGGCCTGCTTGAATTCAATTTTTCTACAGGTTATGGTATAAGGAAGACTCAATTTAGCCCGCCACATTAATTGTTCTTTAGATTTTATAATTTTAAAGCACAAATGTTCATTTTCGGGCACATATGAGCACAAATGGAGCACAATGGATTGACTTAAATAAATTTTGTTATGTTGTGTTTTTCAATATGTGGTGGGCTAGCTTGAGCTCAAGTTGGCTCACCACATTAAATATTTTCTAAATTGGCCAGTTTAACAGCACAAATGTTCATGTTCGGGCACATATGAGCACAAATAGAGCACAAACGATTAGACAAAAAAGGTTTTTTCAGCAATGTGGCGGGCCAACTTGAGTTACGTGGCAAACAGGCTAAATCTTCTCTTTCTCTCTTCTCCGTCGCACTCTACAAGAGACTTTGAAGGGTGGGATTAGGCAGCAGTCCTTTCCTCCCTCCATTCCTAATAATAGCAAACGACCTTGAAGTAAACCATAACAAAAATTCATTGTTCCCCGGAAACTTTCCTTTGGTTCTTTTTCAAACCCACTAACATAATTTGTTTTGAGTTTCACGAGTTGTTGGCGGGTACCTCTGTCTTGCTTCATCCTTTGCTTTATATAGATTAAATAATGTATTGATTTGTAAGTTTTTGTGTAAAGTTTAGTGATGTCTAATTTTTTTAAATATTTATTTCATCTTCATTTTTGAAAGAAAGATTTTTACTATAAAATAATGAATCGAGGACAAAAATGTGCATACCGCGCCTGCTCAATTACACGGTGTACTTATGGTAATTTTTCCTAAATGGTTTCCCGTTTTTCCACGCAAACGAGGGTACTTCTCATAATTCTATCTTCCTCATACCTACCTTCTAATTGCTATTAAATGTGGAAAGCATTGACTGGCGTGAAGATACAATGAAAAAACAACACTACTAGAGCTTACTCTATTTGCTTGAAAAACATATTTTAGACAGTGAAAATACATCATATTCAAATATAACAAATGTTCATTTTTGTATAATTATAATTACATTTAAACTTTATTTAACATTTTTAAGATAAATACTATACTTACTATATTGACTTAATAATATAAAATGAGAGACTCCTTTAACACACTGGCTCAAAAAGTATTCATTATTAACTATATATTATATATATATAATCTAAACCTTTTTAAAAGGGTTTTGAACTAAAATTTTGGTACCCTTTAATTAAATAAAAGCTAATGGATATACTTTTGATTTTTTCAATTGACGAGAAAAAGGGGCATTATAAGTTCATAAAAACCATTTTAATAACTATCATATTTTATAAATTAATTATATCTATGATAAAATGACCTCTAACTAAGCGTTTACTTAGAACCAGTGGTGCACTCATTGGGGTGGAGTAAACGGGGCACCTTCCCCCATAACCCCTAATAATTTCAATACAAACATAAATTATTTACTTTATAACTAAAACATTAGACACAGAAGATGAGTCGTATACATAGGTTCCTTTTTAAGACTTGGTTTAAGACTTTATATTCAAAACACACATATATTAAAAGTGCCACTTATATTCTCATTTGAAAATAGCACAACCATAGTAGCTTCCATACATTGTATACAAGAAAATGTATATAACTAGTAGCCACCATTTGGTAATTAAGTTCGTTTTAATTTTTAAGTTTCTTAACACAAGATATGGGTTATTACACCGAGGACCTCGCTTATATAGAGACTTCAGAATCACTCGCACCCCACCCAATTTCGGTTAAAATTAATACTAAAGTACTTCGAACTGACAAAGCTACCAGAGCGTGTTATTCAACACATTAACATATATTGACTTAGACCAGGGGTTCTCACATTTTAGACCGAAGGAGCCTTTGTACCAGAAAAAATGAATGGCCGAACTCTCATAAAAATATTTACACTAGTATTATGATCATTCAATAAATACATTTAAATCTCACAAGTCTTTTATAATTTAATACTTGAATGAATATAAAGAAGAACAACACTACACCCTGACCTCCGCGTCACTCAAAAACAAGTTATATTTTGAGTGCGATGACTTATGAGATCAGGTAGTTTATAGCGTTAATACCAACGTACCAGTTTTTTATTTGTGTACAGAGGTGTAATTTTTTTATCACGTAATATAGAATTATTTTGCTAACAACACATAAACCGTACTAAATGTTGATTTCAATACACAGTCCGACACTTTATCTCAGTTGGTAGCGTGTTTGTATACTGAGCTAAAGGTCCCGGGTTCGATTCCCGGAATGTCCGAAAAACGTATCATTGGTTGCCTGTGCTTTTCCCCTTTCACAATGATGAATTAACTGTCAGGGGGCTGGATGTTGTATTTGTTCTAGATTTAAGTTAGTTTGTCAGACTCTGAGGAAATAATCTACATTCTACGGTGTATCTGTCACTAGTTTTATATCGAGTGTCACTCATTGAGCGTGAACTGGGAAAGAGGGAAGGGTTGATAGGGTGGGGTATTACCAAATTTTTCTCCCCCCATCTAAATGTGCCTCCCTCCATTTTGTTAAACTTCCCTCTAATATACTTGAATTTGAAGCTGAAAGATGGTTTGCATCAAACTTCAAAAAGATTATTTAACAATCTATTATTATTTCTAAATGCTTAAGGAACACCCCAAATAGCTTTTAGTGGCATTCCATTTTCAAATATTTTCCACTGGCTTGGAGTCAAGCACCTAAAAACTCCTTAAAAATAGTGTTTTTACAAACTACCTCGCCCAACACTAATAAAGCTTCGCCGATACTCTTGATAGTCATCACAATAGGTTTTTTTTCATTGTGACTTACTACCCTTTTGAGTTGTACACATACATCAATTTACCCTAATGAACCAGGAATGAGGAATGTTACATTTTAGATTGAATGTACCTACATTTGCGTATATTGAGAGTGGGCTACTATTTTAGAGAAAAATACCCTTGTTACACCCGGCTGGGATTTGAACTTCAATCTTAGAGGACAACTTTATTTCCAACTGAGGGGGGGCGGGTGGGGGATATAGGTGGAGGACACACATATTATCTCCAACTTTGAGGGGGGCATATATTATTACCAACTTATATAAAACAAATGTAGCTGAATCTAATATTACCCTTTAAATATATAGTTTGACACACTCAGTTGAACATTAATATAAATTCAAGATTTTCACTATACTACAAATTGGTTTATGAATAGGCCTACTTACAAGAGGGTTATTAAATTTATATTGAAAAGTTAACACATAATTTAAGTGAACATTTACGTCACCAAATACCTTAATGCTTTCATTAACTTGCGTACTATATACATTTGTTCATGTACTACAATAAACTATGTTCTTGTAAAAAAACATATTCATGTGTGTCATAAGCCACGTGATTTATTAAATTTAGAAATAATGTTTCTAAAGTATGTTTTAAGATGGCACGGATAACATAAAACTATATCCACCTTGCATGGGGAGATTTTTCTTACAGACTACTGTCCACATTAATGAAGCAAGATCGATTTGTTTGATAAGGTTATAAAATGCATATGTGAAATCTTGCAGTTAAGTAAACTATTTAAACAAATCATTAAATTCACTATAGAAGGGGACTTTTACATAAAGTAAAACTATTGGGGGTGACATCTTTACACGCCATGAAACCACTTACTATTTGTTTCGTAAATCTAATACAATGCCTAGATTCACGGGTGATATATTTTCCCCTTGGATAACATTTTCGGAGACATCACAAATAAGGGCGATTTTAATTTGCTTTTTTAAGGAAATTACAGCAGTTAGGACTGAAGGTCTTGTTCATATTCATTAGGTGAAAAAATGTTCTGAGCAAATACAATATGAATCATGACTCCATTTTCCATCTCGTTCAGAAGGGAATACATCTTCATCTGACATCAGAATCTTTAGGGAAGTCATGGTGTATAACACCATATCTCTTAGATTACTTTTATTGCATACGGCAACGATACAACGCTTACCGGCATTTTCTTAGTATCGGTATGACACTTTTCGTAACCCTTCACGCATAAATAATAAGAAAGCTTACAATAAACATACAAATATTTACTATTCACATTGACTTTGGAAGCATACTTGACATAAATAAGAAGTTAGTAACGAGCGCACCCGCCTCGGTGGCGTAGATAGCTAACGCGCTAGTCGTGTTGAGATCTACTGCTGAGGATGGGGAGATCGAGGTTTTAATCTCGGTCGAGTGAACTGGAGGGGGGGGGGGGTTCCTCAATGGTTTTCCACTCTCCCTCCACGCAAATGCGGGTTCACTTCCACTAATTCAACCTTCCCAATTCCTAATCCATTAGCGTAATTAGTACTTAGGCGTATAACCCGAACTGGTAGTAAGACGTGGTGCTGAATAATAATTTAAAAAAAGAGCTGCACTGCACAGTCACATGATCCGAACAGAAGCAAGCTTGGCTAGGTGACGATCAGACGTTACAGCAGCGCTGCGTGTTAGGGTAGAGCTGAATGCTGGCCGGTAAAGTGAACGAGCCTACTCTAGTAGCCTTAGTATAAGGAAGGACCCATCAAGATGACCAAATAAACCTTAAAATTTGAAATTTCTCAGTGAGTTGAGTAATTGCAGGAGGAAGGGGAGCTTGGAGGTCAACATTTTCAAAAACTAATATATTTAATTACTTCTCTGTATTGTAAAGAATTTAAATGTATTAATTAGGTACGGGAAACAATACAAATAGACATTTACATAATATAATAATAATAATAATAATAATTATTATTATTATTATTTAATATTGCATTCTGAGAAATAGTGGTGATGGAGTATAATAAAGAAAAAAACTTTTTGAGATTAGGAAAAAAATAAAATTTTGACAGATAAATAAAGATAAATCAAATCCCAGATAGCCAAAATAACATTAGACTATACATTTCTCAAAATGGGTTGGGGAATAAGGGGTCCAAAATCTACAAAATTAATAGAAACTACTACATCTCAGTGCAGTGTCGTTAAAAATCGAATTTTGGCATGCCCGTAAATGCACCACTCCAAATAACTAATAAGTCTGAACATTTTAAAATGTAACTCCATGAAATCAAGGAAGGGGCGAGGGGAGTTATAAAAAACCTTTTATCTATAGTTTAAAATCGAAATTTGGCTGGCAGGTAGAAGAACAACTATAGATAAAGAAAGTATTCTTAAAACTATGTGTTTAAATGGGAGTTAGAGAAATTATGATTGGGAAGGAGAAGGGAAAATTTTCAAAAACCAATAGAAACAATTACTAACAGAACAATTTATTTGATAAGCTGAGGTGCTTAGTACTAGAGTGATTCTTTCAAATTAATTCATGTTTAGTTAGTAAATTTAAACTATTTCTTTTGGTGTTCATTTCAACAATGTCTGCGTAAGCGAGCAAATATTGATGCAAAGACTGCATATATATATAAAATAGATTATATATATATTTATAAAATAGATTTTACTTCTTATAGGTAGTAGTTAATTTGTGGCTTCATCAACATACAAAGTTTTCGCCTCATACGTGTCTGAAATTGTATTTTTGGTAGTTTAGATCAGGGTTTCTCAAACTGCGAGGCGCGAAGGGATTTCAGATGAGGTGTGAACCAATTTCTCACTTCTTTCGACTTGCCTAAATTATGATTGACTAAAAAATTAATATTCTGTTTGGCCTATGAAGCAATAAAATTAATTAATATCTTACAAAACCTTACTATTTTTATAAACTTCTACAAAGCTCTTATCAGAAAATAATTAAATCAATTAAATAATAAATGTCTCATTTTTGTATTTTAACGTAAACAAGTTATTTTATTCTAAGAATAAGAGTCTTAACAATTAATTTTATGTTCATATAAGGCTCAAGAGTATAGAGTTTGAGAAAACCTGGTTTAGATAATTTGCTAAAAATAAGATAATTTACCCAACTAAAATGTGAGCGAAGCCGTGGGCAAACTCGAGTAAGTTAATATGATTATAAAAAAATGAATGATTGATTAATTCATTTAGCAAAATTAATAAACAAATATACTTAGAAAGACTGATAAAATATACTTTGGCACTTAAAAAAAATATATTCAAAATTCAAAATAAAACAAAATTATTAAAATGGTGTAACCACATGTATGTGCTAATTAATAAAAAACGGTACGGGTATAAAACTTTTTATTTCTGGTACAAAACGGTACAAAAATTATTATTATTAGCACCACGTCTTACTACCCGTTCGGGTTATACGCACTTACGCTAATGTGTAGTGGTAGGGTGATTGTGAGATGAAATGAAGGACCTACAGTTTAACGTGGAATCCGAACCACGGTGGTGGCCTGGCACTCCCCACATTAACAAGATGGCTTGTCAAAAATTAGTACAAAACCTCGGCAATGTAAAAAGTTCAACATACAAAAGTGGTACTACAGGTTAATGGACGTGCTGCTATACTTTGGGAAGTTGTAAATTGAGAAAAGACTTATATATTTTGAAACGGTAGTATATACTATTTAACTAAGCACTACACACCTCGCCATCTATTAGCATCACTACAAATCTTAACGAATGTTTCCGGAGACAGCAAAACATATTTTAATAAATGGTCTAAAAATTAACTTTACAAAAAGTCGTTTGGCCTAAAAGGCATTTGGCCTAAAAGGCATTTGGCCTAAAGTCATTTGGCCTAAAAGGCATTTGGCCTAAAAGGCATTTGGCCTAAAGGCATTTGGCCTAAAAGGCATTTGGCCTAAAGGCATTTGGCCTAAAGGCGTTTAGCCTACACTTTAGGCCAAATGCCTTTTAGGCCAAATGACGGGTACCCGTAGAGCGCATGCGTTGTCAAATGTGCATGAGTACTGATTTGAGATGGTTGATTCTGAGATTTGATTGGTTCTCCTGTGCCAAACATCTCAGGCAGAGCGGACAAAGTAGAGATGTGTTGAACTTGAGCGGAACAACTCACCCCGATTACGCGGAAACCTTGTGATTAACTTAGAGCTCGTCACGTGACCTTGTTTCGGTTCTGCTCCAGTTTTTCAGCGAAGGTGTGAATCCACAGCAAAGCAGGGTCCCTCTCCAATTGTGTGTGCTGGCGAAACACCCCGATAACACCCCAGGATATTATAAAGATTATTAATTTATAACTATTAGTATTTCATATTTAAAATATGTTTAATTTGAATAAAATTTGATCAAAATTAGCACTAAAATAGCTATAAGATATACACAAATGCAGGTACTAATGAATTGTAGTTGCCAAAGAAAAATACTATCTATCCGTGGATTTTTTAGTAATCACACTTATTACAATAAACATTATGTAAAACGTTTAAAAAAGATTTGTTATTCGGTGATAATAAACTAGACTCATAGAATATCATTTAATTATGGCTATGTTCCACTAAAATGACACATTGAATTAGTCACCTACTTATCTTAGATATGTTTTTTTTTTTTCATTTTAAGATATAAAATGTTTTATTGGCTTTTACCTCTATAACCAATATTGTTAAAAAGATAACGCCACAACAAACGTTAGTTTTAAATGATTTGATTTTAAATAAAGACATTTATTTATTTGATGTATTTAATGTGCATTTTAACCGAATGATTATATCGGCACACGACTTATAAACTATACTAGACAAAGAACTAACACAACACCCGCCCCCAGCCGTTAATTCTACACTGTGCAAAAGGAGATAACCTTTTCACCAACGATAATATTTTTTTGGCCATGCCAGGAATCAAACTCAGGACCCTTAGATCAATAGCCAGGCATTACTGACTGAGCTAAGGTAAATATCATTCCTAAAATAGACCTACGTAAATACATAATAATAACCTGGTATAGTTACCAATTTCTATAAGCTATTCATAGATAATCAGGATTGATTAGTTCAAATAATTGAAGAATGACCAATACTTATCCATGATCAGTAATACGAAAGTATTTACTGATTCAATACACAGTAATAATTATTGTTTAGGGTATTATTATTATTATTATTATTATTATTATTATTATTATTATTATAGTCCTCATTAACGGTAGGGTTTATTTATAAAACTAATCTAAGTCATATATTTATATAGCTATAGAGTCTTGAATGTTAACATAGGTATCCTATAAATACCTCACAATAAAGGTAAAATATTAATATTACTATACAATACATGTCTAGTCTTTAGCACGTCTCTGCCTTACATGATGATAATAAATTTAAGAGGTTCAAAAATAAGTTACTTAGGAAAATATATGATCCATAAAGGGATGAAGATTATGAAGAGTAGATAAGGTTATGCAATAATGAGCTACATACCCTGTACTCATCACCAGACATTGTTAGGGAGAGAATAAGACGCGGCGCTTAGAAACAATTTGATGACCGCTTCTCTGCTCTTGTGGTCAGAGTTTTCTGGCTACAAATCCAGAGGACCTAGGTTCAATACCCGGTGTTTCCTAAATTTATTTGTGAAGTATCGTGTCTGGAATGGGGTAAAACTCATTCCCGCAAGGACAATTGAGGAGCTACTTGAATAAAGAAGTAGCCGCTCTGATTTAGAAAACCGAGATTATCGGATGCAGGGCTAGTTATGCTGACGACATGACACCCCCTATCTGAATAGCTTGGCACTATCAGCTCTAACGGTGGTGGCCACACTGTCTATAAAGCTATCTTGTGGTCTCACACATTGGAGTTTTATTATTTGCTTTATTATAAATTCCTAGAAAACTTTTCTGGTTGGTGTTATTTTAGTATAACTAAGACAAAATAAGGAAATGTAAATTGCGGCTACTAAAATGTTTCTGGAATTGATTTATTTTGATAGGTAGTAATGGAACTATTCTTAAATTTGGTATTTTATTGACACGATGTCACGTGACTCGCATCGTGAGGATACGGACTAAACCTCAAACTCTTTCTAGTCTAGTATGTCTGTGATGAATAGGTAAGGATTCGAATCATTTCCAGCTGTACTGAGAGGGATACGGGATGCCCCATGGCCTCATACACCTGGTTGTGAACTTAAGTGTCCTGGATTTGATTTCCGTCTGGTACCTTGGGTATTTTTCTCTTAAGAGGAATTATCTCAACGGTCACCAGGGATTGGTAAATTAGCTTAAATTAGGCGCAAGACACACGCTGGCCCACGCCTACATATTCACTGATCATCACATCATCCCATTGTAGGTAAGTATAGACAACGTCCTTAGGTGTACCTTGTGCCACCAGAGTGGCTAATAGTCTACACACGAGCGACTGAAGTGAATATGTCCCTCTCGGTTAGTAATGTCATAAAAAAAACTTTAGGGGTGTGACGTGCACTCGTAGGAATTATTGAAATACGATATAGAATAGAGTTGTCAAACAAATAAACTAGACTCTGGCTTAAACTTTGAGTAAAGAATGACCCTGAGCATGGAAACGAATCCTGGATATCTTAATGATAGAGAATTTGGGTCCTATACCAAGGTCCCAGGTTTAATTCTCGTGTACATGTGTAATTTTCCAATTTATTCTACTATAATCTAGACACAGCCTATGTCTGTATTTATAATCATTAATTCCCCATTCACCTTCTTTCATATATACCCAATTGTATAGCGTTGTTTTCTTCCAAATAAACCAGAGTTAAGTAACCCGTGGATTGGATGAATATAAAGTTTATTATAAGGTGTAAGACCCGACCTAATATTCGAATCCATCATAAAAGATAATCACAGTGCCAATGTGGATGAAAATATAACATATTAATATTTGTTTGCATTGCTCTTACTTTCTCTCTAACCCTTGGAGAGGTGATTTTATAAACCAAATCGAACTCTAGATTTTGATAAATGTCGATGTTGTATGACCCCACGAAACAAAAAAATGGGTGTGTGTACTTATGTACACGCGCGAGAAGTTATACTTCTTTGGCATCATTAAAAAATAGTTTTTAATTGCATGCAAATAATTAATTACAATAAAACGATAATATTTAGTATTAATTATGTTATTAAATAATAATATTTTAATTTATATCAATAAATAATACATACGAATAGTTAACCTCAATTATATTGGAGCACTTGAAAAAGTCTATAAGCACAATTTTTTTCACTAATATTTACGAATAGTAAATAATATTAATCAAAATATTCAATTTAAATCACTACTGAATATAATTTATTAGCACATATATAATTCGCACTTGTATGAAACTAAAACACGTGTTGTGAATGTAGAAACTAGAAACATGTGGATAAATATTATATATATGAAAACAGTGATCAGAGGCGACGAGCTTACCATAGAGAAAGGAATAACATAGTATACATTTCTCTATGAGCGTACCAACATGCGCGACTAACAGAGGTTATATTTCTATTTTGTTGGTAGCTTTTTTTTTTCGAGACTTAATGAGCGGTTTAACTTCAACATGTTACTTTTGTGTTACAGTGATGCGCGCGCATCTTAAAATTTCACTCTCATCATTTTTTCATAACGCGCCTAAAGAAGTATAACTTCAAAAAAAATCCATATTCTCGATTCCGTATCTTTGTCTGTCTCTCAGTCCAGAACCTAAACCATTTTACATATCGGGCTGACACTTAGTAATTAAGGTATTCATAAGAATCCCGAGGGTAGTTTATTGAGAGGAAAAAAGAGAGAAGATTGATTTTCTTAAAATCCACTCTATGGATTTTGATTAAATTTCATATCTAGCAATTCTTTAACATTATAAATGAAGTGACATTTCTCATTTTTCCATAAAAAATTAGTCCTAGAGTAGTTTACATACGAATTACTTTTCAATTTTGATCATATCTTCACGGCTATTGAGAGAAGTATTAACTTAAAAACGTAAAGTTGTAGTACCAATAAAATTAAAATTCTTAATTTCTAATATATTTTTATAATAACATTAGGTTCTGGTCTAATATATATAAGAAAAACTAATTAGATTTGAGAAATTGATTTCTATGCTATTGAACTGGGTGGTCTTGAGGTAAAGTGCTTGCTTCAGGAACTGAGGGTTGTGGGTTCAAACCAAGCCGGGGTTGACGGATTTTCCTTGAGCGATAAAAATCTATGACACAACTTCCTTCGAAGGAAAAGTAAAGCCGTCTGTCACATGTTGATAGTGGCACGTAATAGACCCTGGAAGGTATGTGAAAATACTTTTCCCAGGAAAATTGATAGACCTTTCTCGTTTGCTTATAGAAATAATAAGTGTGGAATACAACGGGGAACTACTACACTATCTGAACTCCAATTATTACATGGGACTTTTACCAGATGGTGCAGGCAGCAATAACCACCACCCTAAGGGCTAGCTCCAGATGGATACAATCAAATAAAACCAACCTTCGGATGGTTGACTCATAAAGAAGAATATTGACTAGTGTACACCCAAACCGGTTATCACACAGTCTAAAACGTCATTCTCGCAATATACTCTATTGTTGGTAGTGGAAATGTTGGGGTTTGATTAGCGATTTATGCACTGAGAGAGGTGTTTTTGTATATCTAATTTATCACCATGGTTTTCCCGCCCTCTATCCATACTATTTCGAGAGCACTTTCCCTTTAGTAACCTTATTTGTCCATACTCCTAATATAAAGCAATGAATAACCTTGATAACAGCTTCAGTTGTTTTTGACCTTTTTCAATCACGGCACATTAAACCAGTAGCGATCATTTTCAAGAAACACCATAGTTTTTTTAGAGAGAATTATAATCATTAAAAAAAACCAGCATAATATGGTGTTTTAAATGTTAAATATAGTTAAAAGTCTAATCATATTGGTTTTAATCTGCTCCGTGATGAAGTGGTCAGTGCACCTAGCTACGCCTTAGGGGTCCCGGAGTTGATTCCCAGCTGGTACATTGAGTATTTTTCCCACAAGGGAAATCACCCCAACGTTACTAAAATTTGATTAATACTTAGGCTTAAGTTATATTTAAATTCTTCCACCAATTCCATACCCTCATTTAAACTATCACCATTATCTCATCTCATCTCATCAGGACATGGAAAGGAACTCCACGGAAAGATGTACGATTAGTACATTCGGGCGTTCCCTGAACAACGGTACGTTAGTACTAGCCAATCTTTCCACAAACTGGGCTACGGGAGATGTAACCCAGACGTGCAATATTAATGTCACTGTGGTAATTTTTAAAATATTGTTGATCGTGTATTTCAAAAGATTTATTTTTATTTCTCAATTATTTTTCTTGCTTCTTTTAAACGTTCCCCCCGGCTATTGTGGTATACCTGCTAACACTAGTTGCAGCACACTCGTTATAAAACGCTGATCTAAGACGTCACTCTTTCAATATACTGGACTGTCGCTGATGGAGAGAACATCGTTTGAATCCAGTTATGTGTAATGAGGGTGGTTTTTGCCAAATAGTTTTCCACTATTCAGCAAAACAAATGTAAGTACACTTCTTTTTAAGTTTTACCTCTCTCCTCCATACACCTTTGGCGTAATTAATATATATGCGTTGAGCAGTGGTAACAACTAACCTTTGTGCTAAAAACATTGAAAACAAAGAACAGAAACAAAAACCCGCCTCGGTGGCTTAGTTGGCTAACGCGCTAGTCGTGTTGAGCTCGACTGCAGAGGACGGGGAGATCGAGGTTCGAATCTCGGTCAGGTGAACTGAGGGTGGTTTTTCCTAAATGGTTTTCCACTCTCCCTTCACGCAAATGTGGGTTCACTTCCTCTAATTTAACCTTCCCAATTCCTAATCCATTAGCGTAATTAGTACTTAAAGCGTATAACCCGAACGGGTAGTAAGACGCGGTGCCAAATAGTATTATTAACAGAGACAAAAGAACAGTAGATATAAAGTTTGGAGAATTGAAAGACCAGGATAAATAAGGTGTATAGAGGAAGTAGAACTGGAAGTTGAAAGTACACGGTTTATATAGGACAACAGCGAAGAGTGTGATAAAAGAGGAATGTAGAGTGTGGGATGATGGGAACTGACAGAACAGACCTCTCTGTACGTTGCGTATTACTGTACTAATTACAATCATCATTACAACACGGCACACGCTGCGTACTCGTTAGCCTGTTTGGTTAGAGCGTCCATCCACCCTACCCTAGCGGCCTCTCTCAGCCCAGGCTACCATAACAGTAGAAGAGGTCTCTATCCGCAGAGAAATTTGACGAGTTCATGGTGAAATACTTGTATATACACAGTGGTGCCCTTAAGGAGATAGCGCGTTCTAATGGTGGTATATTTACACACGTTAGTTTGTCATTATACTGGGTGGGACACAATTAGCTGGTCACGCAGTTTAAAGCGTTAGACTAGCTTGGTGCAAGTTCGCTGTTGAAAAGGAGACGGAGAGGTTGAGAAAGTTTAGTATATTTTATGTTATGGCTTTGGATTGTGCTCTCTTTATTATGACCTCTACTCCATGTAATAGAAGTGTTTTGTTTACTATGTGATCATAATGCATTTTGTAGTTTTTGTTTTTACTACTTTTCCGGCTATACGCTTATGTATTAAACTAATTTACACTAATGGGCTAGGGATGAGAAAGGTTGAACTTAGAGTAAGTGTATCTGCATTTGCATGGAGAGAAAGTGGGAAATAATTTAGGAAAAAACTCAGTACATCCAACCGGGATAGAATCACGATCTCCCGCTATCGGCAGTCTAGTCTATTGAGAGAATAGGACCGAAGACCTTAAGGCCCGTTGACACGGTGTTAGTTGACTAATGCAAGTACACTAATTTGGCTGCGCGCGCACAGCTTGCACCGTGTAAACAGACAAGCAAGCTACTAACATGCAAGTCCACTTGCAACTGAAAAAGTTGGTCACCTTCCAACTTTACTAATGCAAGTAGACAATTCAAAATGGCGGCAACTAAAAATTGTGTATGGGGGGACGACACTTATTTGTGGAATGTTATGAAAAGGATGAGTTTTTGTGGAATTTTAAGCACCGGATTTATAGAGATAAGAATGCAAGGGATATTTCACTATAGAATATTTGTAAAGTGATATCAGGCTTACATACTCTCAAGAAGTTTCCTAAAAAAAAGTTACGTAAATATTGTAAATGTTCTTTTTGAGAGATGTTATTTAATATCGGTAAATAATCCATCAAATTATTATTTCCTACCAATTAACATAGCATGTGTATTTTTTTTAATATACAATCAAAAATAATAAAATATTGTAGTACCGCGATTAGTTCCGGCAACATAATATTCGTGTTATCGGCAAGTAAGGTATGAATGTCCGATGATTTTTACACTAAATCAACGGCAAGTTTTCCAATCTACGTATTTGACACTTTAACGAAAGTTTATAAGTTTTAATCAATAACGTTCAGCCCGTACATACACTTCTAACACTTTGTAGTAATGCTTTGGCAACTTGAGTAGATACGAAACATAATATTATTGTCTCATAGCAAACCAGATAGTTAATATCTAAACCAATCTACAAATTAATCTAGGCCTATTATTTTTTTTAATTTTAGGCCTAGCTAGAATTTAACAATATATATTGTTATTAGTATACCAACATTAAAAACAGGGTTGAAAAATCTTGGGTTGGACTTATTTAAAAAAAATGCCCTACCGAGTTTGGTTGTATTGGAATTTATTGGCCTTGTTTGAGTTTAATTTTATTTAACATGTGTTCTAAATATCTTAACAAATCAAGTACAATAATTTAATAATTATTTGGGATCAACTAATATATATTTTAATGTATTAAGGAACCAAGAAATAGGAGAGACACTAATCACTAACTTTTTTATGTTGTCTATACAAAACAATTTTTTTAAATAGGTCAACTAATTATGATAAATTGCTTTTACTGAAAAATTTTAATTTATGTGGCCGCCCATACTTATTCTAAATTCACCCTTATTAGCTCCTAACACATAAGCGTAATTAGATGCGTATAAATTACCCGAACGAGAAATGAGACGCAGTGATTAAAAAAAGGCTCCAATAGAGAGACCCGTTATCACCTCTCTTCATTTTCAGCCATGTTTTTATAAGCGCTACTAATACAAGTGAAAAATACGTGTCAACACAACTAACATGTTAGTAAGCTAATACCACTAAACTTGCATTAGTCCACTAACATCGTGTCAACGGGCCTTTATAGCCACCGAAGCGGGTGTTTGTAATGTTGTTTTGATTAAGGTGAGAATTATAATATTGTGGATTTTTCTTTATATAAATCTTATATTTTTTTAATATTTTTTAATAATAAGACTTGTTCTTCAGATTTCTTAGAAAGTCCTTGGGCGGAGCTTTATGAAAAACCTTAAACATCGAGTTCTAGCCCGATGCGTAAAATGGTTTAAGCTCAAGGCAGAGATACAGACAGATAGCATTTTGAAATCAAATTTTTCTGTTTCAGGGGGTATGAAACGTCAACATTTTATCAAATCCCAGGTTTATATTTATTTGACGATCACAATACTTCTCTCACTAAGGGGTCGAGAGAAAGTAAAAATAAATATACTTATCTGTGTTTGCTTTTATTTTGTATGTACTTTTGTGTAATTCTTCCTTTAAATGACATGCACATTCCGTTTATATCGAATGGTAGTAGTCTTACATTGACACTATGGCACAGATTATAAGATAGAAGCATTTAGGGTAATCCGTCAAGGTACGACTCCTAACTATCATGGTAAACGAGGTGTACAAACTGTTGTAAACACATAGACGTTTTGAAAACAGTAAAAGGATGTGTTTGAAAAAAAAAAATTAGCCTTCTTGTTGATATACATTTTTAAAATATTATTTTTTTCGTTTATTTATTCAAGGGACTTAACGTGTATTTTCTGAACTGATTGATTATATCAACACATGATAAAATATATGGGCGAGAGAGCTAAAGGTCTTATCATATTTTCTGGGAACGCTATCCCATACCTTCCAGGGTTCTTTTACATTTTACAATTGACATGGGACTGATGACTTTAATTCCCCTCCGAAGAAAGTAGTGAGACGGATTTTTATTTTTAAAGATAAATTCATAGACCTGAGCTGGGTTCAAATCCACGTACATAGAGCCATGAGATGAGCACTTTATCCCAGGACCACCGAGATCAACAAAAGAGTAAAGAGTTAGAATAGCCAAACACTTGTGTTGCAATACAATGGTTTATAGTTGATAAGTAAGTTTGAAATACATACAGTACTAAATTAATTTAGATTAGCCCACAATAATGGGCACGTGAGCAAATGCTCTAGTCTTGTCTTAATACTGGTTTGCTGATGATGAGGAGGTCAGTGTTTAAATCTCAGAAATATATTCCGAGGCTATTTTTTCAATATGCTATCTCACTCCAGACTTCCAGACTCCAGACTTCCAGAAAATTATGTTACATTTTCTACCAGGAGTGGCCACAGGGCCACATGGGCCCCACCAACATTTTTCCAACATTTTTCCAACTTTTTTCAACATTTTTTTTTTTTTTTTTCTAGGGGTGTGCGAAGCTTCAAAAAATTCGAAACCAAAGCTAATCTTGGTGTACTTCGTGTTCAATTCGAACCCATATTTGGCTTCGGCAGCTCTTAGAAACTTCGTTTATTTTTCGAAGTCTAGTTATTACGTTACACTTTTAAAATAAAAGTGAACTTAAATTACCTCAATAAATAAAATATATTTTTATTGTTTTGAGTTTTAGTACAAGTTTGCTTTATTTTCTTTGTGGAACTTTGAGAATTTCCACAACACTTTAAATTCCAAGACGCCCATAACATTAAACCTCTAACTCCTTTGATCACAAACATTGATTGGTAGCAGCTGAAGATGAATTTATTCCTCTTGAAAGTGTAGTTTAAAGTAATTATTGAAAGTTTTTTTTATTTTCAGTTTGTTTAGTGGAAATTTTGAAGGGTTTTTGGAATAGACCTCTATCGAAATATTTTTTTAATATTCTAAAATTCACATACGTAGCCATTTCATTTGTTTACTACATAAATCAGTATGTTCAATTAATATTCCTGTTGATGCGTTGGATAGTGGCAGACTTGCGAGATAGTAGAGCACATGTGAGAGGAACATGACAATACTTAAATTATTTTTAAAAAACTTACGCATGTAGTGAGTATTTATAAAATAAAATTGTTGTTAACTTAGATAAAATCCTAGATATTTTACTAAAATAAAATTAAATAATATCCTTTAAGAAATTGCTTATTTTATACAGATTAGATGACGAATTAATTTATAAGTAAAATTTTGATCATCAAGGTCATATTATTTTCGAGATTACCCATAGGCGATTTCAAAACCAGAATCATATTTTTTTAGTAATTAATATGGCAAGATTTAAATTGATTTTTAAAATCAAAAGTGTCCTTGTTGATTTGTAAAACAGAAAAACTAAAATTTTGTAACACTGGACTTCTTAAACCTATAAACACACCCGTCGAATTAATTTAAACTCGTATTTTTCTACAATGTTGTTCTTGTACTCAAACGCCTGTTAACTCTTGTGTTTTGTTAATTTGTATCTTTTGTGTGAAAGGTTAGTAAAACATCATGCAGGGAAAATCCAGTGATAATAAATCAAATGCAATCTTTTAACTACTCACTCAGGCTGAACACAAAATGTGTTTTAATACAAAGGTAAAGTGATTATAACATGTATATGTTGACAATAAGAGCCAATTATCAGTGTTAAGAAAAAATAAATATAATATTTAGTTTGATGTTAGATAAATATACTTAATATCAATATAATATGTTTACTCAAAATTAAATAGAAAAATATTCAAACTTTGATTCCTCTTCGAGAATATTTCCCATATTCTATTTTACTTCGCTTCGAACCAAAGAGTGGACTTCGCACACCCTATTTTTTTTCTCTATTTTTATTCAAAAAATATTTTGAAAGAATCATAAATATGAAGTGAAAAACTATTCTCTATAGCAGTATATTAATGGATTCATTGTGCAGTATTCAAGTCAAAATTATTCATTCCTCGCTCCAAACGACACGCGAGGACTGTACCAGTGTTGGAGTGCCAAATATAAAAGCTGAACAGGGCTAGGCTAGCATAGACGGGTCCTCTCAGAGATGCCACACTAAGTGTGAGATGTCTCTCAAGGTCAATCCCCCTTCCAATTCAGTGCGAGCTTTACAGCTTTATACTACACTTTTGAATGGGGCCAGTCTTAGTGGGCCCGCTTTAAAATGAAGATGGTATGTATATTTTTTTGCATTTATGTGTCTGTGTTTTAGCATGTGTTAAGATCCAAGAAGTAAGATAACGTGTGAAAATGAACAATTAAAATGAATCAAATAGATTATTTATTAAAAACTATGCTGTCTTCATTAATACTGCAAGAAAAACTTTAAATTAAACGGATAAGAGCACATCAGCCTAATGAATTTACAGATACACATGTGGATGGCAAGAAAATAAAGAACTTTTTCTAATGCTTGGTTTGATAAACAATTGTAGTTAACTACTGTGAGCGAAGAAAAATAGAGCTTATTTTGTTTTTATTGTTTATTATTTGTGTTTAGGGGTTGTGGACAGTGGTAGACTGTAAGGCTCTTAAACATTTAAGAAAAATAATTTAAAAATTTAGTAAAGTGGAATTAATTTGGAAATGCATTTAAGATTTAAAAATTGGGAACAAAAATTGCATCTCAGATGGATTCCCTGATAAAAATTTCAGCCAAAAAACACAATGAGTAGGCGTAAAAAAAATAATTATATATTATGCAGATTTATAGAATGCTTAAAATATTGTATTGCTCATGAACTGTCACCAAGAGACAGACATACCCAACTTTTGTAAAAGTAATGTCATCACTTGGTAGTTTAATTAAAAACTTGTATTATTTTGTTAATTCTGCTTGGGGATTCGTTTAGTGATTTTGTAATTCTAGTGGTTTTTAAAAATTATGAAAACTTAAATCTGTAAAGTTTGATCAGGCCTCACTTAAATGATCACGCTACCTCCACCACTATTTCCTATACATTATTCCTTATTAATCATTAACCTATTATGGGAAATATAATTAACCGAACGGGTAGTAATACGTAAAGAAAGTAAAAAATGCAGAAATGGAAGACTATTATTTTTATTTTATATCAATATTAATCTTATTAGAGATTATGATTTGAACTCTTTTTCGAATTCAATTTAGAGTTAAAACTATTATCACCGACTTTATATATGAAGTATATAATTCTTAAAAATAAAAGATAATAATCTGTAATCCTAATTTAATTCTTGAAATGTATATTCCACCTTCTGAAAATATGTAATAATGTAAGAAATTATTATTGCGCACGTATAACATTTGTTTCTATTTATATACTATACGGGAATGATTTATCTATAAAAAAATATATTCAGAAATCAAATGTTATTGGGAAATAGTTTTAGATATGAGCTTACAACAAAACACTTACCTCATTTTTTTAGTGGTTTTTAATCTTTACTATAGAAGTATGAGTATAAATTTATATAATAGTATTTTTGTAAGAAAAAATCCTAATTTAGTTTATCCCTTGTATAGTCCAGTTGTACTTAAATATGTAATGAATGGTTGCCTGCAGCTATCTAGTCGCCTTGCGAGATAATACCTAGGGAAATACTTCACGTAAGGTTGGCAGGTTGCGTCGTATAGCTCGAGGCAACTACCCTTGCTTGTAGGAATTTCGTTGCGGATAAAACCGACACATATACTGTCAAATTCGTGACCATGCATGTAATTTATTTACTACGTAATTTGAAGGGGGTAAATTCCACAATCGCATGAAGTATAGCTAGGGTAAAAAAAAATTGAAATTTTCAAGAGGTAGTGAAGTAAAAATTAATAATTACACATTTTAAATTTATTTTTAAATAATTTTATTATGTTTACTTCCATCATCTCTGAGAGAAAAAAAATACAGTATTATTTTCATTATTATTTATTTATTTTTCAAATAAATAAAACCAACTATAATTTGAGTTCCATTTAAAACTATATTAGAGTGTTCATGTATGTTATTCAAAACAAATATTTCCCTTATGCATTTGACTCAATAGATTCAATATACTAAGCTAAGGTTTCGGACATTATAAGTTCATTTCTTCAAAGAATAAAGGCCGTTATAATAATTTAGTACAAATTAAAAATATCTTAAGTGTGACATTAAATTATTTTACCCGCAAACACATGAATAATTTTAGTTGCACTAAAATGCATTTGAAATATGCAGAGATATGTTAAAATAAATTTAAATTTGTTTAACTTTTAAAAAAATGTTATTTGCTTGCTTTAATTAGAGGTGTAATTTTACAATTATGTTAATATTAATCGTATGGACGTATAAAATACATTTCACAATTTTTCTCAATTTTAACAGACAAAATGCCAATTTACACCGAAATTAGAATATCCAATATCATTCATAAAAATGTATGTGAGATCAAAAAACTTTTAAGTATAAAACTATTTCAGAACTGGCAAAAAAAAATTAAAAAAATGCTATTATAATATTACTTAAATTGAAAATATCACCTGTACAATTGAATTGATCACTATTTCTTCAAAATGTGTATTCTATTTAAACTGAAATGTCGCAAGACTACCTTTAAGGATTATGCCATGGTATAGTGAATAAGATAGGACCATAGTGTCGTCAGTGAAGATATGACTATTATCATTCAGGGGTAACGGCGTGTACAGTATCTGTCAATCTTGTTAAGGGTTCGTCTTACATCTCTAGACCATCACAGATTTGTGTCAAAGAATGTGATCATCCTTTTTTTTGTCTGTACGTCATTATTTTTCATGATGGAAGGGTGTGTTTCATAGTGATATGTAATGAAATTTTTGTAAAATTTCAAAGATATTAGTCTTTAACGCTGGATATCTAGCATTACGTTAGCCATTGATCTCGTAACGAAGAATATAGTCGTAATTGGGAAATCCTGACTCTTGATGAGGTACCGTCACACTTAAAAAAACTCTATCTGATGCAGTGACAAAAGTGAATCAACAAATAAAATGAACAATATCATAATTTATGGAGTATTTATTTCTTTATTACAATGTTCACTAGTGTGAATATTTATTCGTTTATCTAAATTCACATCGTACATTACTATCTATTATTATAATACATGTATAAAATAAATATAGTAAAACCTGCTGCGGTGGCCGCATAGTCTAAGGCACTACTTTCACAGTAGAATATACTGCCAATGACGCGGATATCGTGGTTCGAATCTCGGTCGGGTGTATTTAGGGTGGTTTTCGAAAAATAGTTTTCCACAATCTCTCTTTCTCTACGCAAATATGGGCACACTTCCTCTAAATATAACCTATCTAATCACTAAAACCATTAACGTAATTAGGACATAAGCGTATAAACTGAACGGGTACTAGGACGCCATGCTAAGAAAATACATTCAAATGTACTGTACACGTCATAAATACAACTATAAGATTAACCTGATCCTTTGGATGCGTGCTCTAAGGCGATAATCTTCCAGTAGACTAGACTGTCGATGATTGGGAGATCAAGGTTTGGATTTCGGTAGGGTGTACTGATAGTGGTTTTTCCAAGATGGTTTTAAATTCTCCCCCAGGCAAATGCTGGTATACTTTCTAAAAAACCATAACCCTCCTAATCCCTAAAACTATTAGCGTAATTAGTACATAAGCGTACAACCCGAATTGTTAGTAAGACAAGGTGCTTAATAAGATCTACAAGCTTAGGATCAAATCACTAGCGTCGGAGGGCACGCGGTATAAAAATATAGCTATTTTTGTTTTTGTTTGGTTTGAAGATGACAGGAAGGTCTGGTTTGGAAACCCGACTGGGTGTGTTCTACATTCAAATTGAAACAAATTTTTTAGATATTTTTACATTTCCAAGGCATACATAACTAAACAGTTTGCCAGATTCGAGTGTTTTTGGCTGTAAAGCTAGTTCTACCTCTTTGAAAAACTTTTTGTTTTAAAAACAAAATTACTTAATCAAGAGTATTTATACAGATCAAATCAAAGCATCAGAGCATAGGTTATTCCAGTTATAAAATAGTAAGTCTCTAATGCTATGGTTTAAAAAATATGAACGTTGTGCTTGTACAGGGAAAATCAATATCAAATAAATAGTCTACATTTACCTAATGTTTAAACCAAATCTTTCTATTAAAATTGTTAACTCAGATAAAAAGATATACAAGGGATATTGTTCGAATGATCTAATGTGTCACTTTTGTGTTAAACAAAACTTCAACGATGTGAAGAGTAGGGTTCAAATCCTAGTTTGGTTAATTGAGGTGGCTCTTAGTAAATAAATTCATACCTCCACGCAAATGTGACAACATTTCTTCGGAATCTCCAACTAACTTACTCACCACTATCCCATTAGCATAGTTAGTTTATAAATGTAACCTGATCAGATAATAAGATGCCGTAGAAAAAATAATTAAAATGTGATGCTTTCAAATGTTTAAATAAAGATGTTGACGATTAACCCATTTTTTTTAAATGTGTTTTTAAATGTTTTTAAATATGTTTACTTGCTTACTCAAGGAAATATTATTAATTATGCTTTTATCTAAAATAAGAGCCCATTAATAGATAAGTAATATGAATATTATGAATGGCCTGGTTTCAACTTTCTACTTGTTTGGAAAGGTTGATCCTGAATGCACTCCATGCCTTCATCCTTTTGGGGTATCAGCATTTTTACACTAATGTGATAGGAATGTGGAATGTAGATTTTTCGAGAGTCACGTGGATAAAGAGAGAGAGATAGTACAAAAGAAACAAGGGGAAAGCATCCTAGTAGACGTGACTGAAACTCGAATTCTGACCTTTTAATCAACAAAAAATGATATAAGAGTAGACGAAGGATAATATCCTCGTATTCGCAGATCTCTTGTTAATGTCTTATTTTTTATTTACACACTTTTGTTTATCGTATTCACTTTGTAGATATCTAACTTCTCTCTTCACCTTGGGAAGAATTTCTGTTGAGTTTAAGCTTATTAATAACAAAAAATTATTTGACCCTTTCTAAATTATCTATGGAAGAATGTACAGAAACAAATTATAGTGGAGTAATGAAAATTTGTGAAAAGCTATTTTAAATTAGCAAAAATATGAACTTTATTTAGCAAGTTACTGGATAGTATACTTGCAAGTTTAGGGGATTGTAATTACCTTTTCAAACTTTATTAAATATGGGAGGATTAGGGGTATATTTGGACATTTACTGAATGGAAGTAAATTCGACTAAACAACAACACTTTTCAAATGTATTTCTTCTTACTATTACACTCGATGAACAATTGTTAAAGTGTCAGCTGTTTGTTCATAGAATAAATTCTGTTACAGCTCCAATACCTTTTAAAAAAAAACTCACACAAATCGGGAGCCCAACGAAGCCACAATAATGGGATTCGTTCATTTTTCCTCTCCTGTTATATTAAATTCTAAAATAAACGCTTCCGCGCTTCTGCCCTTCTACCCCCTCTGTCCCCTCACCCAGCCCATAAAACCTCAGTGTGTATTGCTATGCTATAGAAAATTATTTCCTTCTCACTCACTCTTGCGGTGTTGAAAGTTTATGAGAAATTATTCAGCTGGTTGGAATTTGCCCCATTTTCTTCCCCATTGTTCTCTTCCCGTGCGTAGTTTGATATTACGGCCATGACTGATTAACGAAAGAGGTGGGTAATGGAGGGAAGTATTTTTTAAGGGGACAAAGGGAGAGGTGTAGGCTCTAAAACAGAGCAAGAGGAGAGAAAGGTTTAGGTTCACACACGTATAGAAAAAATAGTCGGAGGGAAGGGTTAAGGGGGTTGAAAGTGGTTTGGAAGGGTTTTAGGAGTAGGGTGTACACAAAAGCGTTCCACTAAATTTAAACTCATTCACTTTGTACCCCGAAAGCTCGGGCCAATGTGATACACACACGCGTGCATGTGCACATACACACACACACACAACATGATGTTAATGTGTGTGCGCTCATAACTTTACACTTTCTGAACCTTTGTGAGAGTACAAATGACGCGTGCCGCGAATGCTAAAATAACATAACCAGCCCCAATCACGAAAGCTCAGAATTTATAACAGTTAGTGAGGCCTGATCAAATCTCACAAAACTGAAAATGGAGGGGGGGAGGGGTGAGAACAGGGTTGGAGATATTTTTTTATATTCGTGACAACAAATAATTAGGTTTTATCTTAACGTGAGTTTTTCCAACATAATTCCAATCTGAGCTTTATGTATTTTAAATATTCAAATGGAGTAGGAATAGTGAAGGTGTAATCTAGCTAACATGTAGCCAAATTTTCATAAAAGAAGAGGGGGAAAACTCTTGAAATATATACCCTTATTACTCTTGGCTGGGATTCAAACTTAAACCAAACCATCAATGGTAAACCAAACTAAATGAGCCTGACAATTTGTCTACGTGTTCACCGATTTGTGTTAACTTAAAATTGACACATTTAGTGTTTTTGAAAACGCTAGCTTTCCCGAGTTTAAAATATACTCATAAAGTTGCCATCTACCTATATAACCTAGAAATTCCATGGACTTTTTGTGTATGGAAAATACAAGGAATTACATATAAAAATAAGATGTTACTGGAATATTTATAAATTTAGAATACCACAAAAAATATGTTTGTACTTTCTAAAAGATTCTTTTTAATTAAATTGGAATGTAGAATAGACATCTGACTAAAGAACTAAGCACGCTGATTCTAGTGCTATCCCCTTTCTCATCCCTTTAGTTCTGAAGCATTGGCTGAGTAAGGACTGCAAATATATTTTCCTCTAAAAAGGTCAAATCATCTCGCTTTAAATACCAATTACATTATCTCTCAAATAACTAACTCTCTGGCCTCAAGGAGCTCGGAATCTCATGGCCACCATAATGTATGCTCACAATTCAACCCTATCCTGCGACACCTTCAACCAATTCCAAGCCTGACCACTAAATTCTTCAAATACATTTTCTTATTATTCCCTAAGGCCTACCAAAGGGTCTTGTTTCTTCAGGTTTACCTACAAAAATTATGTATACATGCCTGTAAAAACCCAAACGTTCCTCATGACGCTTAATATGTTTGAGGAATCATACAAACAATAAAATTCTCCATTATGTAACTTTCTTTAGTATTCCTCTTAAGACCAAATATCTGTCACAGTACTTTGTTCTCCAAAGCACTCCATTTATTCTCTTGATACAGAACTAGACCACGCTTTAAATCCGTAAAGAACACCAGAAAAAAATTATAATTTGGTATATTCTCATTTTAACATTTTGAGATAGAATACTCGATGACAACAAAGAACAAACTTAATAAAATAAGCATTGTCTCCATGAATGGTTTTTCGCTCCTCTGAATCCCTTTCATATTTGTTTTTACAGTCCCCAAGTGTTACAGTTTGTCAATCTCTACAAAACGCATGTTTATGTTCTATGCAAATACAATCCTTTGGAAAACAGAATTTAGAAATTCAATCACACACTTGGTTTTATTTATATTTACGTTTAGACATATTTCTTTTGTGTTTTTAAACAAAAGTTATATTTCTTCTTTAACCTTAATGTCACTCATCACATTTACACCATCTGCGTGGTTCAACAACTGTTTTACTCCATATAATGTAAGACCTCAAGCGTTATATTTCAAGTTCCTAACTGCATATTCAAGTTCAAAATTAAAAAGTGTTAGTGATAAGACATCTCCTCGTTAGCTACCATTGTGAATTTTAAAATATATTAATTAACTTATTTACCACAATCCTCTTAATTTCCCTCAAACACATTTAAATAAACCTAACCAGTTTGTTGGGTATTCTGAAATCAACTAAAATAATAAAATATCATTGACTTATAGTAATATCCTAATTTTTTTTTTGTTATCAATAGACATTAAGAGAGCCATTATATTCCGATTTTTTTCTCCAGGTGATGTGTTATACGAAGTACCCAATCAAATGTTGATCTATTCCTTACCAGTGATCGTCAGTTGCTTTAGCTGTGTAAAGATTTAATATAGACAGAGCACCCGCTTCGGTGGATAAATGATCTAACGCACCATTCTCACCATAGATGGGCTGCTGCTGATGGTTGGGTGGTCGGGGTTGGAATCTCAGTTGAATCAAAACTTAGAGGGATTTTCCTAAAGGGTTTTTCATTCTTCCTCCAAGCAAATGTTGGTACACTTCCATTAAACTCAAACTTCCTCATCCCAAACACATTAGCGTTATTAGTACAAAGGTGTACAACCCAAACAGTGAGAGGTGGTGCTAAAAATATACAGACAGATATATATTTGTCAATAATTTGTATAATGTTGTAAGCAAAGAAATACCTTTGCCATTATTGCAAACTGTTTGCTCTGCCATTTTATAAATTGGCACAGTAATCGATTCTTTCCATGGCTGGAAAGTAAATTATATTATTCCAGACTGAAACAGGAATTGTACGGAGTATATCAAATATTGGACTTACACCCGATCCTATTAATTTTGCCAGAATTTAATCAATAGCTGAGCCTTTGTACTCTCTAGTTTTTCTACGACTGCTTCAACTTAATCGAAAATACGTTCTGCAGCCTTGACTTGAGCTGTGTTTATATCGGTTTACTGCACGTATTCTCTACAACGAACATTCAGTAAATTGTTGGAATAAATTTGCCATCATTCTAAATCATAATTCTTGTTTTCACACGAATTTTCTCTCATCAGAAATCCCTTTCGGTTAATTCCTTATGTTTTTTACCTTCCATTTCACCAACAGTTGGTAATATTTTCTTTTAGGTATTGCCTCGTCTTGTTTCTATATGTACAGTTTTTATCCCACTTTTTGTTTTTAAAAATATTTCAACTATTTTCAGTGGGATCCTATTACGAATTTTATTTGAACCTTGTTTTTGTTTTACCATTCATTGCCTTTTAACAGTTGAAAAATCCATTATTTATATCATTTTATATTTTCTGAAGGAATATATTGTACCCTAACAAATGTGCAAAATCATGCAATAAAACTTACAAAATAATGTATGAAATCCTATCATTAGTAAATTTTACATTATTATTTATCCATGAAAAATAGTCCCTAATAATTATAAACCTAGATTATAATATTGTATCTCCTCATATTAGAAAGTAAAGTTTCATTGTAAGTTATATCCAGCTTCTCCTTGCCATCTGCGTATCTTCAGAACTACTTTGTCACTCACATTATTTAATTCTTCGACCAACTGTTAAAGGTCTGATGGTCTATATAAACGTTTAACTTCCCACGACCCAAGCCTAAATTGTGTTCACCTCTTCCATAAGTTCTGTGAAGAATACTACACTCGCATATCTTGAAGGGGGACTATTTTACATCAGGAATTTTTTCACCCCACTCCATTGACTTCACTCAAAATGTCACGTTCTAGAATCTTATCAATTAATGTTGACTGTGAATGATCGTTATTCCCACGTCAATACCCCTAAGCTTGAGGACTACCCATTGTATACCCACCATTGCGTATTCCATATTAATTTCGTAGTTAATATGTATATCTGAAAACCTTCCCTTAACACGCAACCTGAGGATGCACTACTACATGATGACAAGAAAACCACACTAGTTACCTATATAACATATTTACTTCAATATCTATATTATATTTCTCTTTAAAGTGTCTGAAATAAATTTAACTTCTTCTGGAAAACACTAAAATTTGTTTGATAACATGAATGGCAATATTGTATTATTAAAAGGATATTAGATGTGTAATATAATTAGGGTGGTAAGGGGAGATTACAGGATGCTAGCATGTGTTACCTGAAAGGGCGATGAAAAAACTAAATTGTGTTAAAGCACTTTGACAATAGTAGAGATTGATGCATTTATCTATTCCCCTCAGCGAGACTTCATTTCTAATCTTGATTGAGATGGATTAAAGTCTCTGCGTGGTGGTTAATGAGGGTACGATTTAGACAAATTGTTTAATTGATAAAACGTCTTAATATATATGATACGACTCAATCCCACAAACTTTCTTATAATGTGTATTAAAGCTTGGAGGAAAGTTTTCAAAAAAAATGTTTTGGATAAAATTTCCTTAAAAATAGTTTCCCTTATGAAAAAGAAACATATAATTTTGTTAATCACATTATTATCTTGTTAGTATGAGTATAAATTTTGAATCAAATTATTTAAACAGTTTTAAAAACTTCAAGTTTTTCAAAATAAGTTATTTGTAAGCTACCCTTAAAATTTTTTAGATAAAAATGATGTCTTATCTATCAATAAAACTACTAGCAAAATACCCATTTTGAGCTCAATCTTCAACGCCAAATTAAAAAAATTTAAATTCTCTATATATTTATTGTAAGTAAACAAATATTATTATCAATTATGTAAAATAGTCCCCGATACCAATGTTGAACTAAATAAGGGCATTTAAAAATATCAAATGACAATATAATGATCCTTACTTGGCTATAGGAATGTTGAGAGGGTGAATGTGGATCAAGTGATGAAGAAAATATAGGAAAGTAGAGTATGTGGATCAAAAGTAAGGGTAGGCCATCTAAGACGTGTTTAAATGTTGTATACGAATGTTTGAAAAGGAAAAGCATTAATAGTTTTAAGAATAAAATAGCATGTATTACTTGGTGTATGGATGTTGTTGAAATGAAGGGAACATACAACATACAAAGATAATAAAGTGTTGATAAAGCAATTGAGGATGAATTAAGTACGAAGTGGTTTTTTGAGCTGTATTCACATTTTATTGTCCGCCTCACAAGGGAATGTTGTGATTATTTATATATATAAAAATATATATATATATATATTACGTATAATTATTTATGACGCTAAAAAATTGGCATCTACCCATTTTGAACCAAATTGCTATAGTTATTCTTTTAAATATGCAAGTTTAAAAAAAAAGACAGTAATTAGTACACTACCATTAAGATAATTTCCCCCGAAAAAACTAATATACAACTTTTTTTGTCACGTCCAATACACCACAGATATATATGTATATATATATAAATATATATATTTTTATATATATATATTTTTTATATTATACTTTTTTAAATATATATATTTATATTTAAAAAAATCTAATTTCCATTTTCGAAATATTTTGAAGTTTTTGAAAATCACTCATTATTAAACAGTAAACAACCTTTTAATGAAAAACACTAAATATACATTGTTATTTGGAAGGTCAAACACTCCTTAGATATCTCTTTTAAACAATAATGCCGGATCCATTTTTGAAAAATTACGAATTCGAAAATATCTCTTGTCAATAAATTACCTTTAATTTGAGGGCGAGGGTCAAAATAAAAATGTCTCGGGGTATAGCAATATCAAATAAACATATTAAGTTTGAAAGTCATGAAACCGTTACAAATTAATGTCAATGGATGGATAAACAGTACTTTGAAATCCCCTTTTACAGCTTCATACAAACATTAAACGTAAAGATTAGTCATAATATCCAAGGTCAAATATGTTCACGATCACAGTAATTTATCTTGATATGAGAAAGTACAAATCTACTAGTTTTGCTTTCATAGCCCGAAAACATGTCTTATGAAGCAGTCATGTTTGAAAAATTGTGTCAATTTGGAAAACTTTACGGTACAATGACCATTTAACATGTTTGTCATATTTTACCATCCCGATTATGTTTTGAAAGATGATACTGTGATCTATTGACAGCTATACAATTTTAACAAATCTATGTGCTTTCCGACTCTATAATTTTATCAATTCTAGATTTTTTTTATCAGGTCTGCATTTTGGATAGCCTACTTTTTTAACAATTCTACATTTAAAGTTACAAAGACCGTAGGTTCTAAAAAGTTTTTACCTGTTCAGGTTACACGACTATGCACTAATAATGCTAATGGATTTAGGGCTGATACAAGATTATATTTAGAGGAAGTATACCCACACTTGCGTGAAGGGAGAGTGTTAAACTATTTTGAAAACCTCACTACCCTCGACCGAGATTCGAACTTGAATCTCCCCATAAAGACTAAAGAGTTATTCCTGCAAACACCAGACGTTCATAGAAAGCTCAGAATCACTAGTAAAGTTGCATCGGCATATCACCCAACACACTCTTAATTGTTTTGTTTGCTCCACGTATTTTTAAAAAAAAACACCTAATTTCTTGGCCAATAATGGGAACACACGACGAGATCGGGTGAGAATGGCACATGTGTCCACGGATCCACTGGTTTGTTTCCAGCATATATCTCCCTTAAGGCCGCTACACACGTACAGGTATACCTGTTAGGTTTGCCTGTACAGGCGTGCCAGTCCGGTATAACTGAACGTGTAGATGACGACACTGTACAGTGATTTTGGCCTGCACAGACTACTGAAGCAAATAGTTAATTTCATTCGATATACCTGCGTCTGAGCAAACTGCGCAGTCATACCGGAGAGTGTGTACTGAAATGCGCAGACGGCTCAGTTCAGTTGTTGCTGTTGCCACTGCCATATCGTTCACTAACTAGATAAGTTTCACTCTTTCGTTATAAAATTATTTTTGTACACAATCTTTAGGGGGAAATTTCAATTCGTATAACAAGTTTACATGTGAATAACGCTCTCTTCTGTTCAACCAATCCTTACACCACATCTCTCGTTTAACTTGTGTCACTACTGACAAGCCAACTATTGTCAAAGCATGTCTGTTGATGCCATTGCTAGCCGACAGTGAAATAACAACTTGAACGAAAAAAAAAAAAAACCTGTGACCTGATGAAGAAAAACTGTATCTTGTGAATGCACTAGCACATCAGGTATACCTGTACGTGTGTAGCTGCCTTTACTTATTTAATAATTTCAATCGTGGTTATTATGCACCTCGCAATCTTTAACATATCAATTTGTGACGTGTCTCTTTCAGTGGTTGCATTGATTGAGGGTAGTTTTTCCTAAAAGTTTTCCACTCTCTCTCTCTCTCTCTCTCTCTCTCTCCCCCCCTTTCCCCTCCCATGCAAATGAAATTGACACCTAAAAGAAGGAATCGAACACAGGACCCTTGGCCTAGTACGCCAATGTTCTTACTACATAGTTATACAGGAATTAGCTTACTAAGTCAAAGGCCCCGAGTTTGATTCCCAAGTCCATGTGTCATTTATCAATTTAAATATTATTATTATTATTATTATTATTATTATTATTATTATTATTATTATTATTATTATTATTATTATTATTATTATTATTATTAGCATCGCGTCTTACTACCCGTTTAGGTTATACGCACTTACGCTAATGTGTAATGGTAGGGTGATTGTGAGATGAAATGAAGGACCTACAAATTAACGTGGGATCCGAACCACGGTGGAGGCCTGGCATTCCCCACATTCACAAGATGTCTTGTCAGAGGTGAAGGAAAGGTTTGGTAATCAGATAAATCTTTGCCGGGACCGAGGATTGAACCCCACACCCCTAGCACAGAAGTCTGACACCTTACCCCTAGATCGTCAGGTCACCTAATTTAAATATTATTATTTAGTTTGGTTTGCTGATTTTGAAGGGTTCAGGAATCAAAACCTGTAGGGGTGTACTGATGGTTATTTATCTTAAATGTTTTCCCAATTTCCATCTACGCAAATGTATCTTTTTATATAGCATATTATACTATCTTTATACTTACCATTGTTAGTGTAATTACTATGCAGATTGTCCTCAAACTCAATTTCCAAACTTCCCTATCGCATTTTATGCTTCAAATATAAATAAAACTTTATACAAACATAGGTTGCAAAACGCTCCCTTTTAGAGATTTCTCCATTGAAAAGTTCTTAAAATACTAAACAGTTGTTTTCGATTTGCATTCATGTTACCATTAAAAACCACAAATTTAAAAGAAAAAAGTTCTAAGAACCTTCTGGATGCTTCTAAATGGAAGGATTTTGCAACTTATGTTTGGTTGGATTTTCATTTTTATTTTGAAACATAGAATATGGTAGTAATGTTTAGAATCTGAAGTGGGGTGTATGCTCTAAATGGGTTTAATCCGGATGGGTAGTAAGACGCGTTGACAAAAAAAAAAGGTTCAGTTCCTTTTTTATATTAAAATAGACATTTACAATAAAAGGGGTGACCTGGTGGTCTAGGTGTAAGGTGTCAGACTTCTATGCTGGCGGCCGGGGTTCAATCCTCGGTCCCGGCACAGATTTATCTGATTTCTAAACCCTTCCTACACCTCTGACAAGACATCTTGTGAATGTGTGGAATGCCAGGTCGCCACCGTGGTTCGGATTCCACGTTAAACTGTAGGTCCTTCATTTCATCTCACAATCACCCTACCATTACACATTAGCGTAAGTGCGTATAACCCGAACGGGTAGTAAGACGCGGTGCTAATAATAATAATAATAATACAATAAAAGTCTTAAGATTTTTTGAAACGAAATAATAGATGTATACATTGTTATAAGAACACTACACAAAAGATTATAATTAATGATATAATATGCACTGTTACTTAATCTATCGCATTAGGAACTAAGAACATTGTTACAGAAAAAGTAAGAATAGAGATTTATCTTTGTTCACCAAAGAGCATAAGAATAAAATTTATTTTTAAAGACCTGAATTATAAATATATATATTTGATTATAGTTCAGAAACTATTGGTTTCATAAAAATATATTTCAAATAAAAGATGTTATATTAAATAGTATTACAACTTTACAATGATAAGATATTTCGTATCTCAAATAGTTGCGGAGAAATGATGAAACGTGGAAAATTTCCCTTATGTAAAGTACCAGCAAAGTTACTTTCATAAGAAAATTAAAATTTCCATCTTGTTTATAATAATACATCTTTTCAGATAAGACATTTAATCAAAATCTTTAGAAAGGATTTTGAGAAAATCGATTTTGTTTTATTATTGCCCTCAAGTAACTAATTCCAAAAACCCTTCAGGGAGAAAAAACCTCAAATACCAAGTTTTAGCTCAATCGGTAAAATAGTTCCAGCCGATGTACAGGCAGACTTGCGAAAACCACATTTATGGTTTGTTATTTTAATTATGTAAATAATATTATTTAGTTTTATTTATAAAATAAATGCTTTATAGATTGGTACATATTAAACTTATTTTTAGTATTGAAATCTACCCCTCCCTAAGTGCCCTTTTCAGGAGAAATTCCTGAACATGACCTTGACCTTTTCCACCCTCTAAATTCAAAACCTATTGCTCCATTACTAATGTGATTGTTTGTTATATCAATTTTACCACTAAAATTCAATATTTTGTGTTGTAATACAACCCAAATATACATTACCCCAAACAAACAAGAACACATTTTTGTGTGTGTGTTTGTTGTTGCTGTTGTTGCACCCTCCTACGTGATTGCTTACCATGACGCGACGCATCGCTACGTAATAACAACAAATGAAGAGTATGTTTGCACAAAATCTATTTAATCATTTTAATGTTATACAATCCTTGTACGTAATTACCAATTCCAGAGAAATGTTTAAATAAGTAATTACTCTCCATGTCTTTTGTGTAAACAATAAACAAAGATACCGGATGGAGTGAAAATCTCGAACAATTAAAAAAAAAATGTTACACATGGAGATTAACATTTTACCAATGTTCTGCTAAAATTGATATTGTTCATTATATAACAGCTAGAGTTTGTCCGTGGCCTTACTCCCATTAAAATTGGTTACCCGCTTAAGTGGCCACATGGTCTAAGGTACTACTATTGTAATGGACTAAACTACCGAGGACGGGTACTTCTTTAGGGTTCGATCCCAGTTGGGTGCACTGAGAGTGGTTTTACCCTCTCCCTTCACGCAAATTCAGGTGAGCTTTCTCTAAATAAAACCTTCCTAATACCTAACACATTATTGTAATTAGTATGTAGGCGTGTAGCTCGTAATGAGTCTAACGGTTTGTAAGATAATGTGTTAAAAACTACCAAAATGCAATACATTAACGACTACCTGTTGTAAGAAACCGGATTAAATTTTAAAAGTTTTTGCACTCCTTGCTTACGTGGAGGAATAATATTGTCGTAATGAACACAAAAAGAAATATTTTAAATTTTTTCTGAATTTGAATCAAGATTTTATCTCTTTTGTGAAGAATCTTTTGAATTAAACATCAAATTAAATAGTTAAGATTTTTGAAATTTTTGTAACAATATTATATCTCTTATGTAGAGGCATTGTTGCAGTGAACACCAAAAAATATGGTTAACATATACTCTCTAAGAAACCAAACTAAATAAAGCTAATTTAAAGCTAATTCACATGCAAAGAAACCCTTCCTTCACCTCTGACAAGATATCTTGTGAATGTGGGGAATGCCAGGCCTCCACCGTGGTTCGGATTCCACGTTAAACTGTAGGTCCTCCATTTCATCTCACAGTCACCCTACCATTACACATTAGCGTAAGTGCGTACAACCCGAACGGGTAGTAAGACGCGGTGCTAATAATAATAATAATATAATAATTCTCAATTTTACAATAATTAATGTAATTTATTTATAAATTATATGCAAAACTATTAGCTAAACTAGTTAAGTATTATGTCAAAAAATTGTTTTATTTATATAATTAAAGTAATATAAAATTTTTAGCTTATTTTAAAAGCAAATACCAAAACAAATATTTTACATTTGGCCCTTAAGAACACAAAATACGAAAAAACGCATAAAAATATGAGGTAGACTTTCTATGTGTGGCCAATTCAATTAAATATAATGTTCCCCCGCCCCCCTCCCATCGAACAAATCTATCTACTCTGCTTTGTTTGTTGCAAGTTCGAATTGGGTTGCTGATGAAGGCCATCCTAGCCAATTTCCGTTCTAATTTTCCTTTTGTACTTTTATCTTTTTGCAACCTTTTTTTTTACTCTTCCCTATTCAACTCTGCAAAAAATTGTCTAAATCTACGATTCACTGAAGCGCGAGGGAAAAGGATTCAACAGGAACGCAAAAATATTGCTAATTTCCTTTGAGTTGTTTTATGACTGTGTTGGTGGGGGGGTTTATTGGAATTTTCTCTTTTACACAGAGATTTTTGCTTTAAATTATTTTAACTACCTTCCCTCGATATCAAACTTATTCAGTTACAAATAAGTACATAAATGGTTACAGATACAATGTCATATATAGGCCTACTTAATGTGAAACCACAGTCAAATATGCAGACTAGCGTCAAACTTGTTTAGTATATGTTTCTGGTTACAGTAAAGTTTGGGTTCGAATATTGGATGGGTGTATCGGGTTTATATAGTTTCACCGAAGGTTTTCCTACTATCCTTTAACATAAATTAAGGTTTGCTTCCTCTAAACTCTATCTTTCTCATCTATTTCCCACCAATGTAATTAAAGGCGGATAACACGGATGGGTGATAAGAAGCTGTGCAAAAAAGAAGATTATTATTATTAGCATCGCGTCTTACTACCCAATCAGGTTATACGCACTTACGCTAATGTGTAATGGTAGGCTGATTGTGAGATGAAATTAAGGACCTAGAGTTTAATGTGGGATCCGAACCACGATGGAGGCCTGGCATTCCCCACATTCACAAGAGGTCTTGTCAAAGGGGAAGGAAGGGTTTGGTAATAAGATAAATCTGTGCCGGGACCGAGGATTGAACCCCGGCCGCCAGCACAGAAGTCTGACACCTTAACCCTGGACCACCAGCTCACCTGCCATAAAAGAATAATTATTTAAGATGATATTATCCCTTCCCTAGGAAATTTATTCCCTCGTTCCCGGTAAGGTAGACTTAAATGTCCTTCCTTAAGAGGGAAGAAACCAAATAGTAGAATAAGTACGAGAGGAGTCTTGGCTTTACCGTTTAATTACTCCCCTCCTGAGTCCCAAGATCATTTATCATTTATTTCTCACACATCAACTCATGCCCACTCAAATATCATACCTCAGCACTCACTGTTATTTATTTTATTAACCTTACACTTTTAAGGCAGAAATTAGAGGAGATATACTAGAATTTACATGCAATAAGAATTTAAAACAATTTATGAAAACTATGCTCAATAAATTTAGCTGGTATTCAAACCCTAACCCCTCCTCTCTGGTAAACAAGACTAGACAATATTAACGTCAATACCCACATTCCCACTGATGGGAATATCAAAAATAATGAAATGCAATAAATATTATTTTATTTCCATTTAATGTATAACGATATCAAGACAATCCTGAGATATTGGCTAGATTTAACTGTTTAAAACCAAACAAATCATTCATTCTTCCTTATGTTTTTAGCAGCCATCAATTATCTTCTGTGAAGTAAGAAATCTTTTATCATAAGAATTTGAAATATACGTATGTCAGGGTACGAGTTGGATGCTGCTTATCAGATAATTTTTAAATACTTAATGGGTTGAAAAAAGTAGATGCAGTTTCCCCATTACTTTTATTCTAACCTTAGAAAATGTTACTAAGGTAGTACAAGAGAGTATGGAAGGGTTGACATTAAACGGTACCATGCAGCTCTAAGCAAACCTGGATGATTTATCTTTGCTGTTGTAAAAAATTAAGTGATTATATTAAAAGCTAGCAAAGAAATACATTTAGAAGTGAACGCTGAAAATACTAAGTGTATGAGCAAAGAGATAACACAGATTGGAGACAATATAAATAGTACTGAGAATAACATATAATTTAATATGATTAATGATTTTAAATATTTAAGCGCAAAAATTATTATTAGATTAAAAATTAGGAAAAATAATACAATCGGAACATGTATTATATTACACGTTCAGTAAGTTTTCAAGCTGTCAATGAATATAAAACTCAGAATATACGAAACAATAGTATTAGTGGTTTTTCTTTGTGGGTGTGAGACGTTATATATTACATTAAATGACGAAAGGGAATTTAGGGTGTTTGAAAACAACCTTCTTTGGAAGACCTTTGGTCCAAAAAGGGATGAAAATATTGGTTAATGGAGGAGGTTACATAATAATGTGATACATATCCTGTACTCATCAGAACATATTGTTAGGGTAATGAAATCACACAGATTAAGGTAGGTAGGATATACAGCTTGAATGTAAGAATCAAGAATTGTGTCCAGAGTATTGACTAACAAACCCAATGTGAATAAACTAGCAGGAATACCTAGACGCAGACGGGAATAAACATCAGAATGGTTCTGAAAGAGATAAAATATAATGAGTTGAACTGGATAGAACTAGTTAAAATTAGAGATAGGGTGTAATGAGGTAGACTGGATATAACCATCTCAAGATAAGGATAGGGTGTAATGAGGTGGACTGGATAGAACCATCTCAAGATAAGAATAGGGTGTTATGAGGTGGACTGGATAGAACCATCTCAAGATAAGGATAGGGTGTAATGAGGTGGACTGGATAGAACCATCTCAAAATAATAATAGGGTGTAATGAGGTGGACTGGATAGAACCATCTCAAGATAAGGATAGGGTGTAATGAGGTGGACTGGATAGAACCATCTCAAGATAAGGATAGGGTGTAATGAGGTGGACTGGATAGAACCAGCTCAAGATAAGGATAGGGTGTAATGAGGTGGACTGGATAGAACCATCTCAAGATAATAATAGGGTGTTATGAGGTGGACTGGATAGAACCAGCTCAAGATAAGGATAGGGTGTTATGAGCTGGACTGGATAGAACCATCTCAAGATAAGGATAGGTTGCAATGAGGTGGACTGGATAAAACTAGCTAAAGATATGGAAGTAAGTGTGACAATGGACGTTAGAGTTCCTAATGCCGAAGGATAAAATGTAAGATAATATCTTTTTACCATGTCTAAAAATTTGTTTGGGTTGTAAACATACCTACTAATTAAGTTCGTGTGTTAAGGATGATAAATTGTATAATTTACTGGAAATTACTCGCATTGGCGTGGAGGAAGATTGTAAAACCATTTAGGAAGAGCACCCTGAGTAATCAAATAAATAATAAAATAAAAATTTAAGCTAATATTCAAAAGGTGCTATTCTTTTAATTCAGAACAATTATTTTTATTTCTCAAATAAAAGGATTGTAAGAAAAACTATTAAATACATTTTCTTCTGTTTAATTTTTTCATCATCCAAACAAAACTAAGTTTGTTCAATGGAAAATTTTCCAAAAATATGTCATGCTCTTAAAAGGGAAGCTTCAATTTAATTGATACTTATCACGCTTTTTCCTTGCATTTTATTATATAATATTTCCCAATTTATGTTGGAAGGTTGGCAAGAAAGGACCAGAAGCAAAAAAAATAAAAAATCTTTCAAGCGTATATTTTTATTTGGGGTCTGATTTGATCGCATCTATGAATACGAATATCAAGCATAAGGGTGATCATCCCTGGACCACCCCCCTAGGCCCCTTTCACTTCCAAACCTCCTCGCATTGTGACCTGGATAACAAGCCTGGTCATTTTTGAACGAATAATATCATGACGTCAGCAGTGGTTTTCTGGGTCCTCGTAATACAGGGAACCAGGAGAAACTTACAGCTTCAACCCTTAGCCACCGCTTATTACTGATATTGACCCGATAGGACGGGATTCTATTCTAACCATCTGAGCTTAGAGAATTCATCTCATGTAATTTTAATATTGTTTTTATTTAGTACTTTCATCGCCAACGTTATTAATGGTTTAACCTAATCGTTAAGGTTGTTGAAGGAAAAAATCATCTGCAGTAACTTGAATAGGGTATGTAAAAACCACAGTGAAAAAATTATAATGTATAACCACCCACAGTGCATACGACAAAGATTCGAACCTCAACTTACCCGTCAACGGTGAGCCTGCCTTTTACGAACTTGACTCTTTCGACAATGTGACCACCAGGCGAGTAAGATTTATAATATTCCCTTTAAGCAAATTCTGACTGGCCTCTTAATATAGTAATTAGCACCCCTAGCTAATGATTTAGAAGTGCCTGGTTTCATTTACGACGGTATCATAGGCACTTTTCCAAAAGGAGAATATTACCTTTGGTCACCATGGTCTGATTAGCTAGGCTTAAGTTAAATTTATGATTTACACTGGCTTAACACCTTCTTAATCACTGTCATCACGTGATCTCATCGCGTTATGATGGTTAAAAGTCTACATACTGTACACGGCTACCGAAATAAGTACTGCATCTTTCAAGGTCAAATATGTCAAACGCAATAAAAAAAAATTGTGCAGTTCCTCGAAACAAATCAAAGTTATGTTGTGTCCCTTAAGCGTGAGATGTGGGTGTGGAAGAGGTCTGAAAAGATAAGCTTGACGGATAAAGTAATTAATGAGTTGATGCTGAATGGGGATAGTTGGTGAGCCGAGGACGATACTAGAGATTGTTAAAAACTGGAAGTGGAACTGGATTGGACACTTGGTGAGAAGAGAAAGTCTGTTGGTGGATGCTATGGAAGAAATGGGGGACGGAAAGAGGGGGAGAGGAACTGTATTGAACACTTGGTGAGAAGAGAAAGTCTGTTGGTGGATGCTATGAAAGGGATGGTGGATGAATAGAGGGGTAAAGGAACTGGATTGGACATTCTGTGAGAAGAGAAAGTATGTTGGTGGATGCTACGGAAGGAATGGTGGATGGAAAGAGGGGAGAGGAACTGGATTGGACACTTGGTGAGAAGAGAAAGTCTGTTGGTGGATGGTATGGAAGAAATGGGGGACGGAATGAGGGGGAGAGGAACTGTATTGAACACTTGGTGAGAAGAGAAAGTCTGTTGGTGGATGCTATGAAAGGAATGGTGGATGAATAGAGGGGGAAAGGAACTGGATTGGACACTGGTTGAGAAGATAAAGTCTGTTGGTGGATATTATGGAAGGAATGGGGGATCGAAAGAGGGGGAGAGGAACTGTATTGGACACTTGGTGAGAATAGAAAGTCTGTTGGTGGATATTATGGAAGGAATGGGGGATGGAAATAGGGGGAGAGGAAATGGATTGGACACTGGGTGAGAAGAGAAAGTCTGTTGGTGGATGCTATGGAAGAAATGGGGGACGGAAAAAGGGGAGAGGAATTGGATTGGACACTGGGTGAGAAGAGAAAGTCTGTTGGTGGATGCTATGGAAGAAATGGGGGACGGAAAAAGGGGGAGAGGAATTGGATTGGACACTCTGTGAGAAGAGAAAGTATGTTGGTGGATATTATGGAAGGAATGTTGGATGGGTAGAGGGGGAGAGGAACTGTATTAGACACTTGGTGAGAAGAGAAAGTATGTTGGTGGATGCTATGGAAGGAATGAAGGATGGATAGAGGGGGAGAGGTACTGGATTGAACACTGGGTAAAAAGAGAAAGTATGTTGGTGGATATTATGGAAGGAATGGGGGATCGAAAGAGGGGGAGAGGAACTGTATTGGACACTTGGTGAGAATAGAAAGTCTGTTGGTGGATATTATGGAAGGAATGGGGGATGGAAAGAGGGGGAGAGGAAATGGATTGGACACTGGGTGAGAAGAGAAAGTCTGTTGGTGGATGCTATGGAAGAAATGGGGGACGGAAAAAGGGGGAGAGGAATTGGATTGGACACTGGGTGAGAAGAGAAAGTCTGTTGGTGGATGCTATGGAAGAAATGGGGGACGGAAAAAGGGGGAGAGGAATTGGATTGGACACTCTGTGAGAAGAGAAAGTATGTTGGTGGATATTATGGAAGGAATGTTGGATGGGTAGAGGGGGAGAGGAACTGTATTAGACACTTGGTGAGAAGAGAAAGTATGTTGGTGGATGCTATGGAAGGAATGAAGGATGGATAGAGGGGGAGAGGTACTGGATTGGACACTGGGTAAAAAGAGAAAGTATGTTGGTGGATTCTATGGAAGGAATGGGGGATGGAAAGAGGGGGAGAGGAACTGGATTGGACACTGGGTGAGAAGAGAAAGTCTGTTGGTGGATATTATGGAAGGAATGGGGGATCGAAAGAGGGGGAGAGGAACTGTATTGGACACTTGGTGAGAATAGAAAGTCTGTTGGTGGATATTATGGAAGGAATGGGGGATGGAAAGAGGGGAGAGGAAATGGATTGGACACTGGGTGAGAAGAGAAAGTCTGTTGGTGGATGCTATGGAAGAAATGGGGGACGGAAAAAGGGGGAGAGGAATTGGATTGGACACTCTGTGAGAAGAGAAAGTATGTTGGTGGATATTATGGAAGGAATGTTGGATGGGTAGAGGGGGAGAGGAACTGTATTGGACACTTGGTGAGAAGAGAAAGTATGTTGGTGGATGCTATGGAAGAAATGGGGGACGGAAAGAGGGGGAGAGGAACTGTATTGGACACTGGGTGAGAAGAGAAAGTCTGTTGATGGATGCTATGGAAGGAATGGGGGACGGAAAGAGGGGGAGAGGAACTGTATTGGACACTTGGTGAGAAGAGAAAGTATGTTGGTGGATGCTATGGAAGGAATGAAGGATGGATAGAGGGGGAGAGGTACTGGATTGGACACTGGGTAAAAAGAGAAACTATGTTGGTGGATTCTATGGAAGGAATGGGGGATGGAAAGAGGGGGAGAGGAACTGGATTGGACACTGGGTGAGAAGAGAAAGTCTGTTGGTGGATATTATGGAAGGAATGGGGGATCGAAAGAGGGGGAGAGGAACTGTATTGGACACTTGGTGAGAATAGAAAGTCTGTTGGTGGATATTATGGAAGGAATGGGGGATGGAAAGAGGGGGAGAGGAAATGGATTGGACACTTGGTGAGAAGAGAAAGTCTGTTGGTGGATGCTATGGAAGAAATGGGGGACGGAAAAAGGGGGAGAGGAATTGGATTGGACACTGGGTGAGAAGAGAAAGTCTGTTGGTGGATGCTATGAAATGAATGGTGGATGAATAGAGGGGGAGAGGAACTGGATTGGACACTGGTTGAGAAGATAAAGTCTGTTGGTAGATGCTATGGAAGAAATGGGGGATGGAAAGAGGGGGAGAGGAACTGTATTGGACACTGGGTGAGAAGAGAAAGTCTGTTGGTGGATGCTATGGAAGGAATGGGGGACGTAAAGAGGGGGAGAGGAACTGGATTGGACACTGGTTGAGAAGAGAAAGTATGTTGGTAGATGCTATGGAAGAAATGGGGGATGGAAAGAGGGGGAGAGGAACTTGATTGGACACTAGGTGAAAAGAGAAAGTATGTTGGTGGATGCTACGGAAGGAATGGTGGATGGAAAGAGGGGGAGAGGAACTGGATTGGACACTTGGTGAGAAGAGAAAGTATTTTGGTGGATGCTATGGAAGAAATGGGGGACGGAAAGAGAGCAAGAGTATATAGAAGATACCATCAAGGTGAGAGGTCGTTTTAGAAGGATGAAGGGGATTGTCGAAGACAGAGCAGCGTGAAGCTACATAAGGGGACGATAGCCTGCCATCAGGCAGAAAAATAAATAAATATAAATATTCTAGTTTAAGGATTCTGATAAAAAATAAGAATAAATCACTAAAGCTTATTAAATAAATGTGCACGCAAGTTAAATGTTAATCTCGCCTGGCTTGATTTACTGGTGACAAGGGGATGTGGGTTCAAATTCAGTTGGGTATACAAAAAAAAATTACTATATGGTATCACATTCTCTCTCTACATATAGGCCTATGTGGCCACATTTTGATTTATTTTAGCTTAATCATCCCTAACTCATTAGTGTAAATATATTAATAGTTTGTACGGTTATTAAGATGCGGGGCACAAAATTAAAAGCATAAATTAATTTAAACAAAAATAATTGGTAACAATAGGTATATCTTGGGTAAGAGAGTTTGACGAAATGATTTAGATTAAATTTAATAAATGGCACTAAACCTTGCTAATAAATAAAAAGTAAAATAAAAAATAATATTAATAACAATAACAATTAGTTATAACAACCGCAGCTAGAAATAACCGTAAAAAGGCTAACACCAAAATATAATAAATTAAGTCAAATAATGTCACGTCCAAACTTTATTCATCACAATGCGGTTAATTTACGGTGTGTCGGCAAGTGGACTAGGGAAGAGAGTGGATATGGAGGGGTGGGGTGAGTTTATGCACGCCTGAAGTGTCGCCGGTAGTTCGTTCTAAATGTTGCGAACAGTTCTCAAGGGGAAAAACAATGTCCAAACACCACCGCTACGTCGCAAAACTACCCAGGGATTCATTTAGTAAAATACAAGCGACCGCCATTACTGGGCCCTTGCCCTGGAACAGGGAATGTTTTAATTAGAAAAATTTGAAGTAGCCATCTGTGGGGACTATTTTACTTCATAAAGTGTTTATAAAATATTATGCATAAAACATTTCATAAGTAAGTTCCTTAAAAAATTTATAATTAGCAAACTATTTGCAAATCAACAACAACTTTGTATAATATGTTAAATTGAATTATATCCTATAGTGTACCTCATAGTAATATGTGCATTAATGCAATTAATGGTGTCTGTAATAATTTATAACTGTCCTGAGCATTTTTAGTGCTCTTAATAAACCATAAAACTGAAGTTTCGTTAAATTGTAGAGAAACCACTCAAAAGGTGTACAAAAGGTTCAAACTGGAAACTGTGAAGAATTAAGAGTATAAAAAATAAATAAGTTATTTATTTTATCATTTTAATCCTTCGATATGGTATTTGTACTTAAAAAGCAAGGATAAATTAGAACAAAAATTCCAATGTGAAATTCAAATAATAATGTTCAGATTATAATAAAATGACCGTTTAAATAATTATGTTGGCTGTTTCGTATTCATATTAGTAAACAGGAAAGGCGTTTCTTTGACAAACACAAATTACATAGTTAACGTTCAACATGCTTATTTAATTTAAATTTATATTTATATACATAACTGGACTTAAACAAATCAATGATTACTCTAATTAAATGCACCTCAAGTATGAAAGAGTATGGGAGGATACATTGGTAGAAATAAGTTGTTTTAGTGAAAATGTATTATCTTCTCTGGCATATTTTTTCCTTCATTTGTGTATTTGATTCATCAGCTGGACCTAAGAACATGCGAGAAACTTTTTTATTATAACTTCAAAGAGGACTTGGCCACCAAATGCGATAATTATACTCCATGATGTTTAGGTTGTGAAAATTTGCTCTCCGAGATCCTACAATGCAGAAAGTGGGAAGACTTTAAGAGGAAGCCTACATTAATCATCTAAGCTATGTCTGACATGAACAAGGAAAAACAATTTGCATCATGATAGATTTGATTTTGAACGCAGAATAAAAAACTTGATTGGGGATGCCATTGAATGATGCAACTAACTGTCATCAAAGGCCAAACTGCTATCATGGGACGAGTCAATCATGGTCCCGAGTAATGAAAAAGATACATTAAACTTTTTTTTTTTGCAGAATAGCTTAAAATGAATAATCATTTACCATTTGACAGCAATATTTACTGCTTGGAAATGTCTTCAGGTAATGTTTATCAATTCGTTCTTATGCTCATGGGAAAACAATCATCCAGGATAATATCGAATACTCTCAGCTGTAGAAGGAGTTTAAAATTATCAAGTTCAATGGTGATTTACGGGAAATCAACGATCAATTCCTTTATTGACTAAACAAAGCAATGATTGAGGAAAAATTGAAAAAATACAGCTTTAAAGGAATTATCATGGAAGGTTCGGAGTGAATATTGACACCTGGTATGGTAGTTTGCGAAACATTTGAAAATAAACTAAGCCCAACTGATATCTCAAATGGCCATTTTGTTTCCACGAAATTATGAAGTTGTACAAATAAATGGGGAGAAACATTGTATTTTAGAATGAGAGGTCCATTGTTACATTAATGTGAACTTAGTCGACTATAGTCCAAGTATGACGGGAAAAAAGCAACCTATCTAGTAAAATTTTTAAACAATTTTACCTACCCAGGAATATCGCCACAGAATTTCAACTTAAAAAATAGGTAGAATGAAACTTACTTCTTGAAAAATTAAACAATTTGGGACTTAAAATTGAGAACCTGCGTGGTCAAGGGTACGATGGAGGGTCTAACATGTCTGGTAAAATCAAAGGTGTGCAAGCTCGTATTAGGGAAAAGCAGCCTCTTGTTATATATATGCACTGTGCTTCTCACAAACTAAATCTGTCCATTTCTAAAGCATGTTCTCTAACAAGTGTAAGGAACGCTATTGCTGTGGTCAGTAACGTAACAAATGAAGTAAGAGAATCCAGTAAACGAACAGCTTTAATGAAAGCAAAACTACATGAACAATATCCTGAAGAAACAAAGTGCAAACTCAAAACGCTTTGTGAGACGCGTTGGGTAGAACGACACGATGCATTTTTACAATTCTTACATGTTTTTGATGCAGTTGTATGTTTCCTACGAGTATTTGATGCGGAAGCACCATCATCAAAGTCAGCACTTTTACTCACCTCAGTTCTCAGGTTTGACTTTATTATAACTCTGCATATTGTTTCATTTATCTTCAGTCTAACAGTCACGTTGTCTCGTCAGCTTCAAAACCCTTCGTTAGACCTGAAAAACTGCTATAATATGGTAGCAAATGTTTTAGAGACATTGAAAGATTATCGGAATAACCCTAATAAATATACAGAGGTCTATAATGAATCGGTGAATTTGGCTGTAAAACATGAAATTGACATCACTATACCAAGGACCATTCGGACACAAACTCATGGGCCAAATGTTGCTGCGTATAGTCCTGAGGAATATTATAGACTAGACTAAATGTTTACCTGCCATTTGTGGACTATCTTATTTCTGAATTGTCAACTAGATTTTCATCAACTGGACATGATAATATTATCACATTATACGGTTTAATACCAGCATTTGCCAACCAAGACAATGAAATTTTATTACAAGCAGCTCAAACATATGCTAATGACCTTCCTGGGACTTCGTCAGAACTTCGTGGAGAGATTGACTTGTGGCAACAACGCTGGAAACATAAATCTAAGGCAAAGTGTCCATCTAGTGCGGTTGACAGCTTAATGCATGCTTCAGATGGTTTTTACCCAAACATTAAAGTTCTTCTCCACATTTTGTCTGTTCTTCCCGTGACTACTTGCACTAGTGAGAGATCATTTTCTACCCTAAGAAGGTTAAAGACCTACTTAAGGTCAAATATGGATGAGGAACGATTAAATGGTTTGGCCATGTTAAATATTCATCGAAACATATAAGTTCATCCTGATGAAGTTTTGGAGAAATTTGCTCAAAAGAATAAGAGGAAAATGCAATTAATGCATTTATAAAATATGAGGTACGTTTGAACAATGTTTTGTATAGGTTTTATAGTTATTATTATTATTAATTATTACTATTATTAATTATTACTATTATTATTTATTACTATTATTATTATTAATTATTACTATTATTATTTATTACTATTATTATTATTAATTATTACTATTATTATTTATTACTATTATTATTATTACTATTAGTAGTAGTAGTAGTAGTAGTAGTAGTAGTAGTTATGTGCTTTATAATTAGCATGACCCCCCTATGAAAATTTTCTGGATCCACGCCTATATGTATATATATGTATATATACATATATGTATCTATATGTATATATATATGTATATATATGTATATATATATATGTATATATATGTATATGTATATATATGTATATGTATATATATGTATATGTATATATATGTACATACATATATATGTATATACATCCAATAGGCCTAAACAACTAATCACGCTTTTCCTTTATGAAGTAATTAAGTAACTGTGCATATAGCTCAAAAACCAACTCCGTACTTAATCCATCCTCACTAAATTTATCCACACGTCCCTATCCCTTTATACTCCCTTTGTATCAACAAAAGCCATACACCAAGTCATACATGTTCTTTTATTTTTTAAATTTGTAGTGTTTCTCTTTATCACACCTTTCAAACATTAATTTTAACCTCGTCTCACATAAACTTTCTCTTCCTTTTTATTCAAACACTCTACCATCATATATCTGCTTTGTCACTCAATCTACACTCATCCTCTCAATAAACATGCCCAAACCATCTTATGACACTTCTTTCACACTGATCAATTGGATTCCCTTTCAAAACACACTCTTTCAGCACCCATTTATTACTGACACTGTCCATACGAGTTTTTCCACATACATTTCTTAGATATCTCGTTTCAACCGCATTCACCTTGATCTTGTGTTTCTCCTGACAGCCCCACGCTTAACATTTTTATATAAAGAATTTCAAACTCGATATTTCGATGCCCTCGATTATTGTTGATATTGAAAGAATAAATAATCGATATTAATATCACAATCTTTGATATTTCGATTCATAGTACTCAGCTCCCGATTAATTGGAAGTTCTAGAATGTTAACAAAATGGATCATTTTCCATTGTGACCGTTATTATTATTTTACCGTTCATTTGAGTAACAGTAAATTGTTAGCGTAATAAACAGGATTTTTTTGTTTTAATTATACAATGCAAATCAAGCATAGCTTGTTTTACTATTTGTAAATTTTTTTTTCGTTCATATTACGTCATGATATATAAGTAAATAA
>JBCFYV010011164.1:39610550-39633357 GCA_039000515.1 Timema cristinae
AGATGGATACAATCAAATAAAACCAACCTTCGGATGGTTGACTCATAAAGAAGAATATTGACTAGTGTACACCAAACCGGTTATCACACAGTCTAAAACGTCATTCTCGCAATATACTCTATTGTTGGTAGTGGAAATGTTGGGGTTTGATTAGCGATTTATGCACTTGGAGAGGTGTTTTTGTATATCTAATTTATCACCATGGTTTTCCCGCCCTCTATCCATAACTATTTTGAGAGCACTTTCCTTTAGTAACCTTATTTGTCCATACCCCTAATATAAAGCAATGAATAACCTTGATAACAGCTTCAGTTGTTTTTGACCTTTTTCAATCACGGCACATTAAACCAGTAGCGATCATTTTCAAGAAACACCATAATTTTTTAGAGAGAATTATAATCATTAAAAAAACAGCATAATATGGTGTTTTAAATGTTAAATATAGTTAAAAGTCTAATCATATTGGTTTTAATCTACCCCGTGATGCAGTGGTCAGTGCACCTAGCTACGCCTTAGGGGTCCGGAGTTGATTCCCAGCTGGTACATTGAGTATTTTTCCCACAAGGGAAATCACCCCAACGTTACTAAAATTTGATTAATACTTAGGCTTAAGTTATATTTAAATTCTTCCACCAATCCATACCCTCATTTAAACTATCACCATTATCTCATCTCATCTCATCAGGACATGGAAAGGAATTCCACGGAAAGATGTACGATTAGTACATTCGGGCGTTCCCTGAACAACGGTACATTAGTACTAGCCAATCTTTCCACAAGCTGGGCTACGGGAGATGTGACCCAGACGTGCAATATTAATGTCACTGTGGTAATTTTTAAAATATTGTTGATCGTGTATTTCAAAAGATTTATTTTTATTTCTCAATTATTTTTCTTGCTTCTTTTAAACGTTCCCCCCGGCTATTGTGGTATACCTGCTAACACTAGTTGCAGCACACTGGTTATAAAACGCTGATCTAAGACGTCACTCTTTCAATATACTGGACTGTCGCTGATGGAGAGAACATCGTTTGAATCCCAGTTATGTGTAATTAGGGTGGTTTTTGCCAAATAGTTTTCCACTATTCAGCAAAACAAATGTAAGTACACTTCTTTTTAAGTTTTACCTCTCTCCTACATACACCTTTGGCGTAATTAATAATATGCGTTGAGCAGTGGTAACAACTAACCTTTGTGTTAAAAACATTGAAAACAAAGAACAGGAACAAAAACCCGCCTCGGTGGCTTAGTTGGCTAACGCGCTAGTCGTGTTGAGCTCTACTGCAGAGGACGGGGAGATCGAGGTTCGAATCTCGGTCAGGTGAACTGAGGGTGGTTTTTCCTAAATGGTTTTCCACTCTCCCTTCACGCAAATGTGGGTTCACTTCCTCTAATCTAACCTTCCCAATTCCTAATCCATTAGCGTAATTAGTACTTAAAGCGTATAACCCGAACGGGTAATAAGACGCGGTGCCAAATAGTATTATTAACAGAGACAAAAGAACAGTAGATATAAAGTTTGGAGAATTGAAAGACCAGGATAAATAAGGTGTGTAGAGGAAGTAGAACTGGAAGTTGAAAGTACACGGTTTATATAGGACAACAGCGAAGAGCGTGATAAAAGAGGAATGTAGAGTGTGGGATGATGGGAACTGACAGAAGAGACCTCTCTGTACGTTGCGTATTACTGTACTAATTACAATCATCATTACAACACGGCACACGCTGCGTACTCGTTAGCCTGTTTGGTTAGAGCGTCCATCCACCCTACCCTAGCGGCCTCTCTCAGCCCAGGCTACCATAACAGTAGAAGAGGTCTCTATCCGCAGAGAAATTTGACGAGTTCATGGTGAAATACTTGTATATACACAGTGGTGCCCTTAAGGAGATAGCGCGTTCTAATGGTGGTATATTTACACACGTTAGTTTGTCATTATACTGGGTGGGACACAATTAGCTGGTCACGCAGTTTAAAGCGTTAGACTAGCTTGGTGCAAGTTCGCTGTTGAAAAGGACACGGAGAGGTTGAGAAAGTTTAGTATATTTTATGTTATGGCTTTGGATTGTGCTCTCTTTATTATGACCTCTACTCCATGTAATAGAAGTGTTTTGTTTACTATGTGATCATAATGCATTTTGTAGTTTTTGTTTTTGGTGTTACTACATTTCCGGCTATACGCTTATGTATTAAACTAATTTACACTAATGGGCTATGGATGAGAAAGGTTGAACTTAGAGTAAGTGTATCTGCATTTGCATGGAGAGAAAGTGGAAATAATTTAGGAAAAAACTCAGTACATCCAACCGGGATAGAATCACGATCTCCCGCTATCGGCAGTCTAGTCTATTGAGAGAATAGGACCGAAGACCTTATAGCCACCGAAGCGGGTGTTTGTAATGTTGTTTTGATTAAGGTGAGAATTATAATATTGTGGATTTTTCTTTATATAAATCTTATATTTTTTAAATATTTTTTAATAATAAGACTTGTTCTTCAGATTTCTTAGAAAGTCCTTGGCGGAGCTTTATGAAAAACCTTATACATCGAGTTCTAGCCCGATGCGTAAAATGGTTTAAGCTCAAGGCAGAGATACAGACAGATAGCATTTTGAAATCAAATTTTTCTGTTTCAGGGGTATGAAACGTCAACATTTTATCAAAATCCCAGGTTTATATTTATTTGACGATCACAATACTTCTCTCACTAAGGGGTCGAGAGAAAGTAAAAATAAATATACTTATCTGTGTTTGCTTTTATTTTGTATGTACTTTTGTGTAATTCTTCCTTTGAATGACATGCACATTCCGTTTATATCGAATGGTAGTAGTCTTACATTGACACTATGGCACAGATTATAAGATAGAAGCATTTAGGGTAATCCGTCAAGGTACGACTCCTAACTATCATGGTAAACGAGGTGTACAAACTGTTGTAAACACATAGACGTTTTGAAAACAGTAAAAGGATGTGTTTGAAAAAAAAAAATTAGCCTTCTGTTGATATACATTTTTAAAATATTATTTTTTTCGTTTATTTATTCAAGGGACTTAACGTGTATTTTCTGAACTGATTGATTATATCAACACATGATAAAATATATGGGCGGAGAGCTAAAGGTCTTATCATATTTTCTGGGAACGCTATCCCATACCTTCCAGGGTTCTTTTACATTTTACAATTGACATGGGACTGATGACTTTAATTCCCCTCCGAAGAAAGTAGTGAGACGGATTTTTATTTTTAAAGATAAATTCATAGACCTGAGCTGGGTTCAAATCCACGTACATAGAGCCATGAGATGAGCACTTTATCCCAGGACCACCGAGATCAACAAAAGAGTAAAGAGTTAGATTAGCCAAACACTTGTGTTGCAATACAATGGTTTATAGTTGATAAGTAAGTTTGAAATACATACAGTACTAAATGAATTTAGATTAGCCCACAATAATGGGCACGTGAGCAAATGCTCTAGTCTTGTCTTAATACTGGTTTGCTGATGATGAGGAGGTCAGTGTTTAAATCTCAGAAATATATTCCGAGGCTATTTTTTCAATATGCTATCTCACTCCAGACTTCCAGACTCCAGACTTCCAGAAAATTATGTTACATTTTCTACCAGGAGTGGCCACAGGGCCACATGGGCCCCACCAACATTTTTCCAACATTTTTCCAACTTTTTTCAACATTTTTTTTTTTTTTTTTCTAGGGGTGTGCGAAGCTTCAAAAAATTCGAAACCAAAGCTAATCTTGGTGTACTTCGTGTTCAATTCGAACCCATATTTGGCTTCGGCAGCTCTTAGAAACTTCGTTTATTTTTCGAAGTCTAGTTATTACGTTACACTTTTAAAATAAAAGTGAACTTAAATTACCTCAATAAATAAAATATATTTTTATTGTTTTGAGTTTTAGTACAAGTTTGCTTTATTTTCTTTGTGGAACTTTGAGAATTTCCACAACACTTTAAATTCCAAGACGCCCATAACATTAAACCTCTAACTCCTTTGATCACAAACATTGATTGGTAGCAGCTGAAGATGAATTTATTCCTCTTGAAAGTGTAGTTTAAAGTAATTATTGAAAGTTTTTTTTATTTTCAGTTTGTTTAGTGGAAATTTTGAAGGGTTTTTGGAATAGACCTCTATCGAAAATATTTTTTTAATATTCTAAAATTCACATACGCAGCCATTTCATTTGTTTACTACATAAATCAGTATGTTCAATTAATATTCCTGTTGATGCGTTGGCTAGTGGCAGACTTGCGAGATAGTAGAGCACATGTGAGAGGAACATGACATTACTTAAATTATTTTTAAAAACGTACGCATGTAGTGAGTATTTATAAAATAAAATTGTTGTTAACTTAGATAAAATCCTAGATATTTTACTAAAATAAAATTAAATAATATCTTTTAAGAAATTGCTTATTTTATACAGATTAGATGACGAATTAATTTATAAGTAAAATTTTGATCATCAAGGTCATATTATTTTCGAGATTACCCATAGGCGCTTTCAAAACCAGAATCATATTTTTTTAGTAATTAAGATGGCAAGATTTAAATGGATTTTTAAAATCAAAAGTGTCCTTGTTGATTTGTAAAACAGAAAAACTAAAATTTTGTAACACTGGACTTCTTAAACCTATAAACAAACCCGTCGAATTAATTTAAACTCGTATTTTTATATAATGTTGTTCTTGTACTCAAACGCCTGTTAACTCTTGTGTTTTGTTAATTTGTATCTTTTGTGTGAAAGGTTAGTAAAACATCATGCAGGGAAAATCCAGTGATAATAAATCAAATGCAATCTTTTAACTACTCACTCAGGCTGAACACAAAATGTGTTTTAATACAAAGGTAAAGTGATTATAACATGTATATGTTGACAATAAGAGCCAATTATCAGTGTTAAGAAAAAATAAATATAATATTTAGTTTGATGTTAGATAAATATACTTAATATCAATATAATATGTTTACTCAAAATTAAATAGAAAAATATTCAAACTTTGATTCCTCTTCGAGAATATTTCCCATATTCTATTTTACTTCGCTTCGAACCAAAGAGTGGACTTCGCACACCCCTATTTTTTTTCTCTATTTTTATTCAAAAAAATATTTTGAAAGAATCATAAATATGAAGTGAAAAACTATTCTCTATAGCAGTATATTAATGGATTCATTGTGCAGTATTCAAGTCAAAATTATTCATTCCTCGCTCCAAACGACACGCGAGGACTGTACCAGTGTTGGAGTGCCAAATATAAAAGCTGAACAGGGCTAGGCTAGCATAGACGGGTCCTCTCAGAGATGCCACACTAAGTGTGAGATGTCTCTCAAGGTCAATCCCCTTCCAATTCAGTGCGAGCTTTACAGCTTTATACTACACTTTTGAATGGGGCCAGTCTTAGTGGGCCCGCTTTAAAATGAAGATGGTGTGTATATTTTTTTGCATTTATGTGTCTGTGTTTTAGCATGTGTTAAGATCCAAGAAGTAAGATAACGTGTGAAAATGAACAATTAAAATGAATCAAATAGATTATTTATTAAAAACTATGCTGTCTTCATTAATACTGCAAGAAAAAACTTTAAATTAAACGGATAAGAGCACATCAACCTAATGAATTTACAGATACACATGTGGATGGCAAGAAAATAAAGAACTTTTTCTAATGCTTGGTTTGATAAACAATTGTAATTAACTACTGTGAGCGAAGAAAAATAGAGCTTATTTTGTTTTTATTGTTTATTATTTGTGTTTAGGGGTTGTGGACAGTGGTAGACTGTAAGGCTCTTAAACATTTAAGAAAAATAATTTAAAAATTTAGTAAAGTGGAATTAATTTGGAAAATGCATTTAAGATTTAAAAATTGGGAACAAAAATTGCATCTCAGATGGATTCCCTGATAAAAATTTCAGCCAAAAAACACAATGAGTAGGCGTAAAAAAAATAAGTATATATTATGCAGATTTATAGAATGCTTAAAATATTGTATTGCTCATGAACTGTCACCAAGAGACAGACATACCCAACTTTTGTAAAAGTAATGTCATCACTTGGTAGTTTAATTAAAAACCTGTATTATTTTGTTAATTCTGCTTGGGGATTCGTTTAGTGATTTTGTAATTCTAGTGGTTTTTAAAAATTATGAAAACTTAAATCTGTAAAGTTTGATCAGGCCTCACTTAAAATGATCACGCTACCTCCACCACTATTTCCTATACATTATTCCTTATTAATCATTAACCTATTATGGGAAATATAATTAACCGAACGGGTAGTAATACGTAAAGAAAGTAAAAAATGCAGAAAATGGAAGACTATTATTTTTATTTTATATCAATATTAATCTTATTAGAGATTATGATTTGAACTCTTTTTCGAATTCAATTTAGAGTTAAAACTATTATCATCGACTTTATATATGAAGTATATAATTCTTAAAAATAAAAGATAATAATCTGTAATCCTAATTTAATTCTTGAAATGTATATTCCACCTTCTGAAAATATGTAATAATGTAAGAAATTATTATTGCGCACGTATAACATTTGTTTCTATTTATATACTATACGGGAATGATTTATCTATAAAAAAATATATTCAGAAATCAAATGTTATTGGGAAATAGTTTTAGATATGAGCTTACAACAAAACACTTACCTCATTTTTTAGTGGTTTTTAATCTTTACTATAGAAGTATGAGTATAAATTTATATAATAGTATTTTTGTAAGAAAAAATCCTAATTTAGTTTATCCCTTGTATAGTCAAGTTGTACTTAAATATGTAATGAATGGTTGCCTGCAGCTATCTAGTCGCCTTGCGAGATAATACCTAGGGAAATACTTCACGTAAGGTTGGCAGGTTGCGTCGTATAGCTCGAGGCAACTACCCTTGCTTGTAGGAATTTCGTTGCGGGTAAAACCGACACATATACTGTCAAATTCGTGACCATGCATGTAATTTATTTACTACGTAATTTGAAGGGGTAAATTCCACAATCGCATGAAGTATAGCTAGGGTAAAAAAAAATTGAAATTTTCAAGAGGTAGTGAAGTAAAAATTAATAATTTCACATTTTAAATTTATTTTAAATAATTTTATTATGTTTACTTCCATCATCTCTGAGAGAAAAAAAATACTGTATTATTTTCATTATTATTTATTTATTTTTCAAATAAATAAAACCAACTATAATTTGAGTTCCATTTAAAACTATATTAGAGTGTTCATGTATGTTATTCAAAACAAATATTTCCCTTATGCATTTGACTCAATAGATACAATATACTAAGCTAAGGTTTCGGACATTATAAGTTCATTTCTTCAAAGAATAAAGGCCGTTATAATAATTTAGTACAAATTAAAAATATCTTAAGTGTGACATTAAATTATTTTACCCGCAAACACATGAATAATTTTAGTTGCACTAAAATGCATTTGAAATATGCAGAGATATGTTAAAATAAATTTAAATTTGTTTAACTTTAAAAAAATGTTATTTGCTTGCTTTAATTAGAGGTGTAATTTTACAATTATGTTAATATTAATCGTATGGACGTATAAAATACATTTCACAATTTTTCTCAATTTTAACAGACAAAATGCCAATTTACACCGAAATTCGAATATCCAATATCATTCAGAAAAATGTATGTGAGATTAAAAAACTTTTAAGGATAAAACTATTTCAGAATTGGCAAAAAAAATGCTATTATAATATTATTTAAATTGAAAATAGCACCTGTACAAGTTAATTGATCACTATTTCTTCAAAATGTGTATTCTATTTAAACTGAAATGTCGCAAGACTACCTTTAAGGATTATGCCATGGTATAGTGAATAAGATAGGACCATAGTGTCGTCAGTGAAGATATGACTATTATCATTCAGGGTAACGGCGTGTACAGTATCTGTCAATCTTGTTAAGGGTTCGTCTTACATCTCTAGACCATCACAGATTTGTGTCAAAGAATGTGATCATCCTTTTTTTTTGTCTGTACGTCATTATTTTTCATGGTGGAAGGGTGTGTTTCATAGTGATATGTGATGAAATTTTTGTAAAATTTCAAAGATATTAGTCTTTAACGCTGGAAATCTAGCATTACGTTAGCCATTGATCTCGTAACCAAGAATATACTCGTAATTGGGAAATCCTGACTCTTGATGAGGTACCGTCACACTTAAAAAAAACTCTATCTGATGCAGTCACAAAAGTGAATCTACAAATAAAATGAACAATATCATAATTTATGGAGTACTTATTTCTTTATTACAATGTTCACTAGTGTGAATATTTATTCGTTTATCTAAATTCACATCGTACATTACTATCTACTATTATAATACATGTATAAAATAAATATAGTAAAACCTGCTGCGGTGGCCGCATAGTCTAAGGCACTACTTTCACAGTAGAATATACTGCCAATGACGCGGATATCGTGGTTCGAATCTCGGTCGGGTGTATTTAGGGTGGTTTTTGAAAAATAGTTTTCCACAATCTCTCTTTCTCTACGCAAATATGGGCACACTTCCTCTAAATATAACCTATCTAATCACTAAAACCATTAACGTAATTAGGACATAAGCGTATAAACTGAACGGGTACTAGGACGCCATGCTAAGAAAATACATTCAAATGTACTGTACACGTCATAAATACAACTATAAGCTTAACCTGATCCTTTGGATGCCTGCTTTAAGGCGATAATCTTCCAGTAGACTAAACTGCCGATAATTGGGAGATCAAGGTTTGGATCTCGGTAGGGTGTACTGATAGTGGTTTTTCCAAGATGGTTTTAAATTCTCCCCCCAGGCAAATGCTGGTATACTTTCTAAAAAACCATAACCCTCCTAATCCCTAAAACTATTAGCGTAATTAGTACATAAGTGTACAACCCGAATTGTTAGTAAGACACGGTGCTTAATAAGATCTACAAGCTTAGGATCAAATCACTAGCGTCGGAGGGCACGCGGTATAAAACTATAGCTATTTTTGTTTTTGTTTGGTTTGAAGATGACAGGAAGGTCTGGTTTGGAAACCCGACTGGGTGTGTTCTACATTCAAATTGAAACAAATTTTTTAGATATTTTCACATTTCCAAGGCATACATAACTAAACAATTTGCCAGATTCGAGTGTTTTTGGCTGTAAAGCTAGTTCTACCTCTTTGAAAAACTTTTTGTTTTAAAAACAAAATTACTTAATCAAGAGTATTTATACAGATCAAATCAAAGCATCAGAGCATAGGTTATTCCAGTTATAAAATAGTAAGTCTCTAATGCTATGGTTTTAAAAATATGAACGTTGTGCTTTTACAGGGAAAATCAATATCAAATAAATAGTCTACATTTACCTAATGTTTAAACCAAATCTTTCTATTAAAATTGTTAACTCAGATAAAAAGATATACAAGTGATATTGTTCGAATGGTCTAATGTGTCACTTTTGTGTTAAACAAAACTTCAACGATGTGAAGAGTAGGGTTCCAATCCTAGTTTGGTTAATTGAGGTGGCTCTTAGTAAATAAATTCATACCTCCACGCAAATGTGACAACATTTCTTCTGAATCTCCAACTAACTTACTCACCACTATCCCATTAGCATAGTTAGTTTATAAATGTAACCTGATCAGATAATAAGATGCCGTAGAAAAAATAATTAAAATGTGATGCTATCAAATGTTTAAATAAAGATATTGACGACTAACCCATTTTTTTAATATGTTTTTAAATATGTTTACTTGCTTACTCAAGGAAATATTATTAATTATGCTTTTATCTAAAATAAGAGCCCATTAATAGATAAGTAATATGAATATTATGAATGGCCTGGTTTCAACTTTCTACTTGTTTGGAAAGGTTGATCCTGAATGCACTCCATGCCTTCATCCTTTTGGGTATCAACATTTTTACACTAATGTGATAGGAATGTGGAATGTAGATTTTTCGAGTCACGTGGATAAAGAGAGAGAGAGATAGTACAAAAGAAACAAGGGGGAAAACATCCTAGTAGACGTGACTGAAACTCGAATTCTGACCTTTTAATCACCAAAAAATGATATAAGAGTAGACGAAGGATAATATCCTCGTATTCGCAGATCTCTTGTTAATGTCTTATTTTTTATTTACACACTTTTGTTTATCGTATTCACTTTGTAGATATCTAACTTCTCTCTTCACCTTGGGAAGAATTTCTGTTGAGTTTAAGCTTATTAATAACAAAAAATTACTTGACCCTTTCTAAATTATCCATGGAAGAATGTACAGAAACAAATTATAGTGGAGTAATGAAAATTTTTGAAAAGCTATTTTAAATTAGCAAAAATATGAACTTTATTTAGCAAGTTACTGGATAGTATACTTGCAAGTTTAGAGGATTGTAATTACCTTTTCAAACTTTATTAAATATGGGAGGATTAGGGGTATATTTGGACATTTACTGAATGGAAGTAAATTCGACTAAACAACAACACTTTTCAAATGTATTTCTTCTTACTATTACACTCGATGAACAATTGTTAAAGTGTCAGCTGTTTGTTCATAGAATAAATTCTGTTACAGCTCCAATACCTTTTAAAAAAAACTCACACAAATCGGGAGCCCAACGAAGCCACAATAATGGGATTCGTTCATTTTTCCTCTCCTGTTATATTAAATTCTAAAATAAACGCTTCCGCGCTTCTGCCCTTCTACCCCCTGTGTCCCCTCACCCTGCCCCATAAAACCTCAGTGTGTATTGCTATGCTATAGAAAATTATTTCCTTCTCACTCACTCTTGCGGTGTTGAAAGTTTATGAGAAATTATTCAGCTGGTTGGAATTTGCCCCATTTTCTTCCCCATTGTTCTCTTCCCGTGCGTAGTTTGATATTACGGCCATGACTGATTAACGAAAGAGGTGGGTAATGGAGGGAAGTATTTTTTAAGGGGACAAAGGGAGAGGTGTAGGCTTTAAAACAGAGCAAGAGGAGAGAAAGGTTTAGGTTCACACACGTATGGAAAAAATAGTCGGAGGGAAGGGTTAAGGGGTTGAAAGTGGTTTGGAAGGGTTTTAGGAGCAGGGTGTACACAAAAGCGTTCCACTAAATTTAAACTCATTCACTTGGTACCCCCAAAAGCTCGGGCCAATGCGATACACACACGCGTGCATGTGCACATACACACACACACACACACACACACACACATACACATGATGTTAATGTGTGTGCGCTCATAACTTTACACTTTCTGAACCTTTGTGAGAGTACAAATGACGCGTGCCGCGAATGCTAAAATAACATAACCAGCCCCAATCACGAAAGCTCAGAATTTATAACAGTTAGTGAGGCCTGATCAAATCTCACAAAACTGAAAATGGAGGGGGGGAGGGGTGAGGACAGGGTTGGAGATATTTTTTTATATTCGTGACAACAAATAATTAGGTTTTATCTTAACGTGAATTTTTCCAACATAATTGCAATCTGAGCTTTATGTATTTTAAATATTCAAATGGAGTAGGAATAGTGAAGGTGTAATCTAGCTAACATGTAGCCAAATTTTCATAAAAGAAGAGGGGAAAACTCTTGAAATATATACCCTTATTACACTTGGCTGGGATTCAAACTTAAACCAAACCATCAATGGTAAACCAAACTAAATGAGCCTGGCAATTAGTCTACGTGTTCACCGATGTGTGTTAACTTAAAATTGACACATTTAGTGTTTTTGAAAACGCTAGCTTTCCCGAGTTTAAAATATACTCATAAAGTTGCCATCTACCTATATAACCTAGAAATTCCATGGACTTTTTGTGTATGGAAAATACAAGGAATTACATATAAAAATAAGATGTTACTGGAATATTTATAAATTTAGAATACCATAAAAAATATGTTTGTAATTTCTAAAAGATTCTTTTTAAGTAAATTGGAATGTAGGATAGACATCTGACTTAAGAACTAAGCACGCTGATTCTAGTACTATCCCCTTCCTCATCTCTTTAGTTCTGAAACATTGGCTGAAGGACTGCAAATATATTTTCCTCTAAAAAGGTCAAATCATCTCGCTTTAATTACAATTACATTATCTCTCAAATAACTAACTCTCTGGCCTCAGTAGCTCGGAATCTAATGGCCAACATAATGTATGCTCACAATTCAACCCTATCCTGAGACACCTTCAACCAATTCCCAGCCTGACCACTAACTTTCTTCAAATACATTTTCTTATTATTCCCCAAGGCCTACCAAAGGGTCTTGTTTCTTCAGGTTTACCTACAAAAATTATGTATACATGCCTGTACAAACCCAAACGTTCCTCATGACGCTTAATATGTTTGAGGAATTATAAAAACAATAAAATTCTCCATTATGTAACTTTCTTTAGTATTCCTCTTAAGACCAAATATCTGTCACAGTACTTTGTTCTCCAAAGCACTCCATTTATTCTCTTGATACAGAACTAGACCATGCTTTAAATCCGTAAAGAACACCAGAAAAAAATTATAATTTGGTATATTCTCATTTTAATATTTTGAGATAGAATACTCGATGACAACAAAGAACAAACTTAATAAAATAAGCATTGTCTCCATGAATGGTTTTTCGCTCCTCTGAATCCCTTTCATATTTGTTTTTACAGTCCCCAAGTGTTACAGTTTGTCAATCTCTACAAAACACATGTTTATGTTCTATGAAAATACAATCCTTTGGAAAACAGAATTTAGAAATGCAATCACACACTTGGTTTTATTTATATTTACGTTTAGACATATTTCTTTTGTGTTTTTAAACAAAAGTTATATTTCTTCTATAACCTTAATGTCACTCATCACATTTACACCATCTGCGTGGTTCAACAACTGTTTTACTCCATATAATGTAGGACCTCAAGTGTTATATTTCAAGTTCCTAACTGCATATTCAAGTTCAAAATTAAAAAGTGCTAGTGATAAGACATCTCCTCGTTAGCTACCATTGTGAATTTTAAAATATATTAATTAACTTATTTACCACAATCCTCTTAATTTCCCTCAAACACATTTAAATAAACCTAACCAGTTTGTTGGGTATTCTGAAATCAACTAAAATAATAAAATATCATTGACTTATAGTAATATCCTAATTTTGTTTTTGTTATCAATAGACATTAAGAGAGCCATTATATTCCGATTTTTTTTCTCCAGGTGATGTGTTATACGAAGTACCCAATCAAATGTTGATCTATTCCTTACCAGTGATCGTCAGTTGCTTTAGCTGTGTACAGATTTAATATAGACAGAGCACCCGCTTCGGTGGATCAATTATCTAACGCACCATTCTCACCATAGACTGGGCTGCTGCTGATGGTTGGGTGGTCGGGGTTGGAATCTCAGTTGAATCAGAACTTAGAGGGATTTTCCTAAAGGGTTTTTCATTCTTCCTCCACACAAATGTTGGTACACTTCCATTAAACTCAAACTTCCTCATCCCAAACACATTAGCGTTATTAGTTCATAGGTGTACAACCCAAACAGGTAGTGAGTGAGAGGTGGTGCTAAAAAATATACAGACAGATATATATTTGTCAATAAATTGTATAATGTTGTAAGCAAAGAAATACCTTTGACATTATTGCAAACTGTTTGCTCTGCCATTTTATAAATTGGCACAGTAATCGATTCTTTCCATGGCTGGAAAGTAAATTATATTATTCCAGACTGAAACAGGAATTGTACGGAGTATATCAAATATTGGACTTACACCCGATCCTATTAATTATGCCAGAATTTAATCAATAGCTGAGCCTTTGTATTCTCTAGTTTTTCTACGACTGCTTCAACTTAATCGAAAATACGTTCTGCAGCCTTGACTTGAGCTGTGTTTATATCGGTTTACTGCACGTATTCTCTACAACGAACATTCAGTAAATTGTTGGAATAAATTTGCCATCATTCTAAATCATAATTCTTGTTTTCACACGAATTTTCTCTCATCAGAAATCCCTTTCGGTTAATTCCTTATGTATTTTACCTTTCATTTCACCAACAGTTGGTAATATTTTCTTTAAGGTATTGCCTCGTCTTGTTTCTATATGTACAGTTTTTATCCCACTTTTTGTTTTTAAAAATATTTCAACTATTTTCAGTGGGATCCTATTACGAATTTTATTTGAAGCTTGTTTTTGTTTTACCCTTCATTGCCTTTTAACAGTTGAAAAATCCATTATTTATATCATTTTATATTTTCTGAAGGAATATACTGTACACTAACAAATGTGCAAAATCATGCAATTAAACTTACAAAATAATGTATGAAATCCTATCATTAGTAAATTTTACATTATTATTTATCCATGAAAAATAGTCCCTAATAATTATAAACCTAGATTATAATATTGTATCTCCTCTTATTAGAAAGTAAAGTTTCATTGTATATCCAGCTTCTCCTTGCCATCTGCGTATCTTCAGAACTACTTTGTCACTCACATTATTTAATTCTTCGACCAACTGTTAAAGGTCTGCTGGTCTATATAAACGTTTAACTTCCCACGATCCAAGCCTAAATTGTGTTCACCTCTTCCATAAGTTCTGTGAAGAATACTACACTCGGATATCTTGAAGGGGGACTATTTTACATCAGGAATTTTTCACCCCACTCCATTGACTTCACTCAAAATGTCACGTTCTAGAATCTTATCAATTAATGTTGACTGTGAATGATCGTTATTCCCACGTCAATACCCCTAAGCTTGAGGACTACCCATTGTATACCCACCATTGCGTATTCAATATTAATTTCGTAGTTAATATGTACATATGAAAACCTTCCCTTAACACGCAACCTGAGGATGCACTACTGCATGATTACAAGTAAACCACACTAGTTACCTATATAACATATTTAATTCAATATCTATATTATATTTCTCTTTAAAGTGTCTGAAATAAATTTAACTTCTTCTGGAAAACACTAAAATTTGTTTGATAACATGAATGGCAATATTGTATTATTATAAGGATATTAGATGTGTAATATAATTAGGGTGGTAAGGGGAGATTACAGGATGCTAGCATGTGTTACCTGAAAGGGCGATGAAAAAACTAAATTGTGTTAAAGCACTTTGACAATATTAGAGATTGATGCATTTATCTATTCACCTCAGCGAAACTTCATTTCTAATCTTGATTGAGATGGATTAAAGTCTCTGCGTGGTGGTTAATGAGGGTACGATTTAGACAAATTGTTTAATTGATAAAACGCCTTAATATATATGATACGACTCAATCCCACAAACTTTATTATAATGTGTATTAAAGCTTGGAGGAAAGTTTTCAAAAAAATGTTTTTGATAAAATTTCCTCTAAAATAGTTTCCCTTATAAAAAAGAAACATATAATTTTGTTAATCACATTATTATCTTGTTAGTATGAGTATAAATTTTGAATCAAATTATTTAAACAGTTTTAAAAACTTCAAGTTTTTCAAAATAAGTTATTTGTAAGCTACCCTTAAAAATTTTTTTAGATAAAAATGATGTCTTATCTATCAATAAAACTACTAGCAAAATACCCATTTTGAGCTCAATCTTCAACGCCAAATTAAAAAAAAAAAATTCTCTATATATTTATCGTAAGTAAACAAATATTATTATCAATTATGTAAAATAGTCCCCCGATACCAATGTTGAACTAAATAATGGCATTTAAAAATATCAAATGACAATATAATGATCCTTACTTTAATATAGGAATGTTGAGAGGGTGAATGTGGATCAAGTGATGAAGAAAATATAGGAAAGTAGAGTATGTGGATCAAAAGGAAGGGTAGTCTATCTAAGACGTGTTTAAATGTTGTATACGAATGTTTGAAAAGGAAAAGCATTAATAGTTTTAAGAACAAAATAGCATGTATTACTTGGTGTATGGATGTTGTTGAAATGAAGGGAGCATACAACATACAAAGATAGTAAAGTGTGAATAAAGCTAGTGAGGATGAATTAAGTACGAAGTGGTTTTTTGAGCTGTATTCACATTTTATTGTCCGCCTCACAAGGGAATGTTGTGATTATTTATATATATAAATACATATATATATATATATTACGTACAATTATTTATAACGCTAAACAATTGGCATCTACCCATTTTGAACCAAATCGCTATAGATATTCTTTTAAATATGCAAGTTTAAAAAAAAAGACAGTAATTAGTAAACTACCATTAAGATAATTTCCCCCCAAAAACTAATATACAACTTTTTTTTGTCACGTCAAATACACCACAGATATATATGTATATATATATATAAATATATATATGTATATATATAAATATATACATATATATATAAATATATATGTATATATATAAATATATATATGTATATATATATATATATATATGTATATATATATAAATATATATATAAATATATATATTGTATAATATATAAATATATATATATACATATAAATATATATATATGTATATATATAAATAATATATATATGTTTATATATATGTATATATATAAATATATATATATGTATATATATATGTATATATATATAAATATATATAATTATATATATATTTTTATATATATATTTTTATATTATACTTTTTTTAATATATATATATATATATATATATTTATATTTAAAAAAAGTCTAATTTCCATTTTCGAAATATTTTGAAGTTTTTTAAAATCACTCATTACTAAACAGTAAACAACCTTTTAATGAAAAACACTAAATATACATTGTTATTTGGAAGGTCAAACGCTCCTTATATATCTATTTTAAACAATAATGCCGGATCCATTTTTGAAAAATTACGAATTCGAAAATATCTCTTGTCAATAAATTACCTTTAATTTGAGGGCGAGGGTCAAAATAAAAATGTCTCGGGGTTTAGCAATATCAAATAAACATATCAAGTTTGAAAGTCATGAAACCGTTACAAATTAATGTCAATGGATGGATAAACAGTATTTTGAAATCCCCTTTTACAGCTTCATACAAACATAAAACGTAAAGATTAGTCATAATATCCAAGGTCAAATATGTTCACGATCACAGTAATTTATCTTGATATGAGAAAGTACAAATCTACTAGTTTTGCTTTCATAGCCCGTAAACATGTCTTATGAAGCAGTCATGTTTGAAAAATTGTGTCAATTTGGAAATCTTTACGGTACAATGACCATTTAACATGTTTGTCATATTTTACCATCCCGATTATGTTTTGAAAGATGATACTGTGATCTATTGACAGCTATACAATTTTAACAAATCTATGTGCTTTCCGACTCTATAATTTTATCAATTCTAGATTTTTTTTATCAGGTCTGCATTTTGGATAGCCTACTTTTTTTTAACAATTCTACATTTAAAGTTACAAAGACCGTAGGTTCTAAAAAGTTTTTACCTGTTCAAGTTACACGACTATGCACTAATTATGCTAATGGATTTAGGGCTGATACAAGATTATATTTAGAGGAAGTATACCCACACTTGCGTAAAGGGAGAGTGTTAAACTATTTTGAAAACCTCACTACCCTCGACCGAGATTCGAACTTGAATCTCCCCATAAAGACTAAATAGTTATTCCTGCAAACACCAGACGTTCATAGAAAGCTCAGAATCACTAGTAAAGTTGCATCGGCATATCACCCAACACACTCTTAATTGTTTAAAATTGTTTTGCTTGCTCAACGTATTTAAAAAAAAAACACCTAATTTCTTGGCCAATAATTGGAACACACGACGAGATCGGGTGAGACTGGCACATGTGTCCACGGACCCACTGGTTAGTTTCCAGCATATATCTCCCTTAAGGCCGCTACACACGTACAGGTATACCTGTTAGGTTTGCCTGTACAGGCGTGCCAGTCCGGTATAACTGAACGTGTAGATGACGACACTGTACAGTGATTTTGGCCTGCACAGACTACTGAAGCAAATAGTTAATTTCATTCGATATACCTGCGTCTGAGCAAACTGCGCAGTCATACCGGAGAGTGTGTACTGAAATGCGCAGACGGCTCAGTTCAGTTGTTGCTGTTGCCACTGCCATATCGTTCACTAACTAGATAAGTTTCACTCTTTCGTTATAAAATTATTTTTGTACACAATCTTTAGGGGGAAATTTCAATTCGTATAACAAGTTTACATGTGAATAACGCTCTCTTCTGTTCAACCAATCCTTACACCACATCTCTCGTTTAACTTGTGTCACTACTAACAAGCCAACTATTGTCAAAGCATCATCTGTTGATGCCATTGCTAGCCGACAGTGAAATAACAACTTGAACGAAAAGAAAAAAAAAAAAACCTGTGACCTGATGAAGAAAAACTGTATCTTGTGAATGCACTAGCACATCAGGTATACCTGTACGTGTGTAGCTGCCTTTACTTATTTAATAATTTCAACCGTGTTATTATGCACCTCGCAATCTTTAACATATCAATTTGTGACGTGTCTCTTTCAGTGGTTGCATTAATTGAGGGTAGTTTTTCCTAAAAGTTTTCCACTCTCTCTCTCTCTCTCTCTCTTCTCTCTCTCTCTCTCTCTCTCTCTCTCTCTCCTCTCCCCCTTTCCCCTCCCATGCAAATGAAATTGACACCTAAACGAAGGAATCGAACACAGGACCCTTGGCCTAGTACGCCAATGTTCTTACTACATAGTTATACAGGAATTAGCTTACTAAGTCAAAGGCCCCGAGTTTGATTCCCAAGTCCATGTGTCATTTATCAATTTAAATATTATTATTATTATTATTATTATTATTATTATTATTATTATTAGCACCGCGTCTTACTACCCGTTCGGGTTATACGCACTTACGCTAATGTGTAATGGTAGGGTGATTGTGAGATGAAATGGAGGACCTACAGTTTAACGTGGAATCCGAACCACGGTGGAGGCCTGGCAATCCCCACATTCACAATATGTCTTGTCAGAGGTGAAGGAAAGGTTTGGTAATCAGATAAATCTGTGCCGGGACCGAGGATTGAACCCCACACCCCTAGCACAGAAGTCTGACACCTTACCCCTAGATCGTCAGGTCACCTAATTTAAATATTATTATTTAGTTTGGTTTGCTAATTTTGAAGGGTTCAGGAATCAAAACCTGTAGGGGTGTACTTATTTATCTTAAATGTTTTCCCAATTTCCATCTACGCAAATGTATCTTTTTATATAGCATATTATACTATCTTTATACTTACCATTGTTAGTGTAATTACTATGCAGATTGTCCTCAAACTCAATTTCCAAACTTCCCTATCGCATTTTATGCTTCAAATATAAATAAAACTTTATACAAACATAGGTTGCAAAACGCTCCCTTTTAGAGATTGCTCCATTGAAAAGTTCTTAAAATACTAAACAGGTGTTTTCGATTTGTATTCATGTTACCATTAAAAACCACAAATTTAAAAGAAAAAAGTTCTAAGAACCTTCTGGATGCTTCTAAAGGGAAGGATTTTGCAACTTATGTTTGGTTGGATTTTCGTTTTTATTTTGAAACATAGAATATGGTAGTAGTGTTTAGCATCTGAAGTGGGGTGTATGCTCTAAATGGGTTTAATCCGGATGGGTAGTAAGACGCGTTGACAAAAAAAAAGGTTCGATGCCTTTTTTATATTAAAATAGACATTTACAATAAAAGGGGTGACCTGGTGGTCTAGGTGTAAGGTGTCAGACTTCTATGCTGGCGGCCGTGGTTCAATCCTCGGTCCCGGCACAGATTTATCTGATTTCCAAACCCTCCCTACACCTCTGACAAGACATCTTGTGAATGTGTGGAATGCCAGGTCGCCACCGTGGTTCGGATTCCACGTTAAACTGTAGGTCCTTCATTTCATCTCACAATCACCCTACCATTACACATTAGCGTAAGTGCGTATAACCCGAACGGGTAGTAAGACGCGGTGCTAATAATAATAATAATACAATAAAAGTCTTAAGATTTTTTGAAACGAAATAATAGATGTATACATTGTTATAAGAACACTACACAAAAGATTATAATTAATGATATAATATGCACTGTTACTTAATCTATCGCATTAGGAACTAAGAACATTGTTACAGAAAAAGTAAGAATAGAGATTTATCTTTTTCACCAAAGAACATAAGAATAAAATTTATTTTTAAAGACCTGAATTATAAATATATATATTTGATTATAGTTCAGAAACTATTGGTTTCATTAAAATATATTTCAAATAAAAGATGTTATCTTAAATAGTATTACAACTTTACAATGATAAGATATTTCGTATCTCAAATAGTTGCGGAGAAATGATGAAACGTGGAAAATTTCCCTTATGTAAAGTACCAGCAAAGTTACTTTCATAGGAAAATTAAAATTTCCATCTTGTTTATAATAATACATCTTTTAAGATAAGACATGTAATCAAAATCGTTAGAAAGGATTTTGAGAAAATCGATTTTGTTTTATTATTGCCCTCCAGTAACTAATTCCAAAAACCCTTCAGGGAGACAATATAAAAACCTCAAATACCAAGTTTTAGCTCAATCGGTAAAATAGTTCCAGCCGATGTACAGGCAGAATGGCGAAAACCACATTTATGGTTTGTTATTTTAATTATGTAAATAATATTATTTAGTTTTATTTATAAAATAAACGCTTTATAGATTGGTACATATTAAACTTATTTTTAGTTTTGAAATCTACCCTCCCTAAGTGCCCTTTTCAGGAGAAATTCCTGAAGATGACCTTGACCTTTTCCACCCTCTAAATTCAAAACCTATTGCTCCATTACTAATGTGATTGTTTGTTATATCAATTTTACCACTAAAATTCAATATTTTGTGTTGTAATACAACCCAAATATACATTACCCCAAACAAACAAGAATACATTTTTGTGTGTGTATGTTTGTTGTTGCTGTTGTTGCACCCTCCTACGTGATTGCTTACCATGACGCGACGCATCGCTACGTAATAACAACAAATGAAGTGTATGTTTGCACAAAATCTATTTAATCATTTTAATGTTATACAATCCTTGTACGTAATTACCAATTCCAGAGAAATGTTTAAATAAGTAATTACTCTCCATGTCTTTTGTGTAAACAATAAACAAAGATACCGGATGGAGTGAAAATCTCGAACAATTAAAAAAAAAATGTTACACATGGAGATTAACATTTTACCAATGTTCTGCTAAAATTGATATTGTTCATTATATAACAGCTAGAGTTTGTCCGTGGCCTTACTCCCATTAAAATTGATATTGTTCATTATATAACAGCTAGAGTTTGTCCGTGGCCTTACTCCCATTAAAATTGGTTACCCGCTTAAGTGGCCACATGGTCTAAGGCACTACTATTGCAATGGACTAAACTACCGAGGACGGGTACTTCTTTAGGGTTCGATCCCAGTCGGGTGCACTGAGAGTGGTTTTACCCTCTCCCTCCACGCAAATTCAGGTGAGCTTTCTCTAAATAAAACCTTCCTAATACCTAACACATTATTGTAATTAGTATGTAGGCGTGTAGCTCGTAATGAAATTTAAGGGAACTTTCATTTAAATCAAACCCATCACAAACGTTTGTAAAGAAAGTTAAATACATGGTGCCCGAACACAATGTATTTAAAATATAAAGCTAAGGATGACGCACGTGTATCTAGTTCTATCAAGTTGTAGACTAAGGTGACTGGGAAGAAGAAGTTGGACAGTGCTTTATGCGCTTACGAAGATTCACAAAGAAACACAACAATTCTTCTACACTTCCTCACACCTTCCCTCTAACTGATCAAGTGTCATGCTCTGTACCCTCGTCAAGATGCCGTGACGTATGTTTACTGCTTACGCCTGGTTTTTTTTTTATACTTTTGCTCTATGATTAAATAGCGCAATGGTATATATATAGCTTACTTTGTCCCCCGTGAACAGATGCCAGTTTTCAATTTAGATAATATGGTATATAGATCCGGTCATAACAATAACTAACATATATGATAACTTGGCTATTTAATTCATGGTAATATGTGCGCATTAGCACGTCTACCACAGACTCTGCCTCAAAACATGAGTGAAGAATTACCCTGGACACGGGACAACTCTTGGATAGCTCAATGATTAGTGTACTAATCCTAATGTCCTGGGCTTTATTCCCGTGTTCAGGTGTAAGTTTTCAATATATAAAATATGATAATTATAAAGGTGGATCTAATGGAAATTATAAACTTAATTGGCTTTAGTATTCAAACCATTATGATATGTGCATTCGTACAGTTGCCATTGTATTACTGGCAGGATTATTAAAACAACTACAAGCCCTAATAACCGGAGATTGAGGTTAGTCTCTCAATCAAGTGTAATGAGGGGGTATTTTCCAAAACAAATTTCCACTCTCCTCCCACATTGATGCGGGTACATTTCTTCCAAATACAACCTTCCTAAGAACTAAAACCATGAGCGGAATTAGTGGATAGGGGTATAACTCGAATGAATGCTAAGACGCAGTGCTAAAAAACTAATATATCAATAAAGAAACTTGTCAAGCTAACTGAGGTAAATTTAGCGGATACGCGTGGCAGGGTACAGGCTTGATGTCACTTATCAGATACTTACGAAATACGTAATGGGTTATAACAAGGATATTCACTTTACCCATTACTTTTTAATCTAGCATTAAATCATGTTATTAGGGTAATGTAAGAGAGAGGGGAAGGTTGGGTACTAGACGGTACAATGAAGCTTTTAGGATACGCAGATTATTTAGCTTTGTTGGGTAAGAGTAAGGAAAATATTTCAAGATATGTCGAAATTTTACTAGATGCAATTGATGAAATAGTTTTAG
>JBCFYV010011164.1:39633457-39656752 GCA_039000515.1 Timema cristinae
AGCTAAACACACTAGCTATACACACTAACTATACACATCGGCTATACGCGCTAGCTTATACACACACTAGCTATACACACTAGCTATACACACTAGCTAAACACACTAGCTATACACACTAGCTACACACACTAGCTATACACATTAGCTATACACACTAGCTATACACACTAGCTAAACACACTAGCTATACACACTAGCTATACACACTAGCTATACACACTAGCTAAATACACTAGCTATACACACTAACTATACACACTGACTATACACACTGATTATACACACTGACTATACACGCTGACTATACACACTGACTATAAACGCTGACTACACACGCTGACTATACACGCTGACTATACACGCTGACTACACACGCTGACTATACACGCTGACTACGCACGCTGACTATACACGCTGACTACACACGCTGACTATACACGCTGACTACACACATTGACTATACACGCTGACTATACACGCTGACTATACACGCTGACTATACACGTTGACTATACACGCTGACTATACACACTGACTATACACACTAACTATACACACATACCTACCCATACACATACACACAAATAAATAGTAAAACAGACTAACACTCATACAATATGCACATCTCAATACATTTTTCTTGCCTATCTACATGCCTGTCTCTTCACTGAATTGAACGGCAAGGAAAATTTCATATATTTATAAGTCGTACACTTTAAAACTATAGACAATTTGATATTTGTGAGTAAATAATGAGTAATATGTTTTAACTATGTTGTTCCTATTGTTATATCAGTAAATAAACTAATATATCAATATGGAATAAGTTTATTTTAAAAATGAATTATGTGATATTGAGCTATGTGTAGTACTTTCGATAAAATAAGATAGATCTGTTACAATAAAATCAAGACATAATCAACGCATAGAAATAAAAAAGAAACATTCAAGATGATGAATTCATCAAAATCATGGCTAACCAGTATAATTATTATTACTTGGGACTACACCCAGGGCGGTGTTTTGATGGGAACAATGCCTAGAATATTAAATATTCAGATTTTTATAGAATCCATAAATTTTACAAACGAAATCATATTAATAAAGATCATTTTAAAATGATTCAGTAAATATTTAATTAATATAAAAAATCTAGTATATTTTGACGAGGGTTTAACTACTAACTATTACAGGTATGACCAGCCGCCAAAGTAAATTTCTAAGTACAGCCCAGTCGTAGCATTTTTACCAAAGTTTTTCTCACAATCGAGGTTATTAACATTCTGTATTACACCCACAGTGAACGTAGAATCACATGTGCCCTCCGCTTTCAAAGAATTTAGGCATTATTGAATGATTAGATTATGGCACAAATTATAATATAAGACCATAATGTAATACGTCAAGGTAAGATTGCTAGCTTTCACAATAATAAAATAATACAATGCTATCAATGTTGATCACCAAAGAAAAATTGTTTATATTTTCAAAGAGGGTCTTCCCATGAAAACTGAACTGTATTTACTCTTGCCCATGATGAATTAAATATTTTAAAAAATTAACCTCCCTCTTACCCTCATCCCCCCCCCCCCCCAACCTATTTTCGGTAAATACATGGTTTAACAGACGAAAAATAACTAATAATATTAAAAGTATAAAATATAGTAAAGTAAATAAATTAGTATATAAATAATCCAATTTAAATAAAGGTGCAGGCATATTTATTTCAAACCACACAAAAATGATTGGAATCTAACTTTATAAGTTTATTAAAAGTGTTTAAATAATTATGTTTAATCCTTGAAAAAATTTTTGGTCGAGTATTCCCTACAACACGTCTTACTATGCATCCAATATTACCACATATTTACATCAGTGGGGTAGAACTCAGGAACGAAGAATTTAGAGAGTGTTTACTTACATTTTCTTGTAGGGAAAGTGTAAACCTTATTTAAATAAATCTATAGTTATATACTTATAAAAATTGCGCTAAGTTATAATAATTCACAGGTGACCTGGTGGTCTAGGGGTAGGGTGTCGGACTTCTGTGCTGGGGTCCGGGGTTCAATCCTCGGTCCCGGCACAGATTTATCTGATTGCCAAACCCTTCCTTCACCTCTGACAAGACATATTGTGAATGTGGGGAATGCCAGGCCTCCACCGTGGTTCGGATTCCACGTTAAACTGTAGGTCCTCCATTTCATCTCACAGTCACCCTACCATTACACATTAGCGTAAGTGCGTACAACCCGAACGGGTAGTAAGACGCGGTGCTAATAATAATAATAATAATATAATAATTCTCAATTTTACAAGAATTAATGTAATTTATTTATAAATTATATGCAAAACTATTAGCTAAACTAGTTAAGTATTATGTCAAAAAATTGTTTTATTTATATAATTAAAGTAATATAAAATTTTTAGCTTATTTTAAAAGCAAATACCAAAACAAATATTTTACATTTGGCCCTTAAGAACACAAAATACGAAAAAACGCATAAAAATATGAGGTAGACTTTCTCTGTGTGGCCAATTCAATTAAATATAATGTTCCCCCGCCCCCCTCCCATCGAACAAATCTATCTACTCTGCTTTGTTTGTTGCAAGTTCGAATTGGGTTGCTGATGAAGGCCATCCTAGCCAATTTCCGTTCTAATTTTCCTTTTGTACTTTTATCTTTTTGCAACCTTTTTTTTTTACTCTTCCCTATTCAACTCTGCAAAAAATTGTCTAAATCTACGATTCACTGAAGCGCGAGGGAAAAGGATTCAACAGGAACGCAAAAATATTGCTAATTTCCTTTGAGTTGTTTTATGACTGTGTTGGTGGGGGGGTTTATTGGAATTTTCTCTTTTACACAAAGATTTTTGCTTTAAATTATTTTAACCACCTTCCCTCGATATCAAACTTATTCAGTTACAAATAAGTACATAAATGGTTACAGATACAAGGTCATATATAGGCCTACTTAATGTGAAACCACAGTCAAATATGCAGACTAGCGTCAAACTTGTTTAGTATATGTTTCTGGTTACAGTAAAGTTTGGGTTCGAATATTGGATGGGTGTATCGGGTTTATATAGTTTCACCGAAGGTTTTCCTACTATCCTTTAACATAAATTAAGGTTTGCTTCCTCTAAACTCTATCTTTCTCATCTATTTCCCACCAATGTAATTAAAGGCGGATAACACGGATGGGTGATAAGAAGCTGTGCAAAAAAGAAGATTATTATTATTAGCATCGCGTCTTACTACCCAATCAGGTTATACGCACTTACGCTAATGTGTAATGGTAGGCTGATTGTGAGATGAAATTAAGGACCTAGAGTTTAATGTGGGATCCGAACCACGATGGAGGCCTGGCATTCCCCACATTCACAAGATGTCTTGTCAAAGGGGAAGGAAGGGTTTGGTAATAAGATAAATCTGTGCCGGGACCGAGGATTGAACCCCGACCGCCAGCACAGAAGTCTGACACCTTAACCCTAGACCACCAGCTCACCTGCCATAAAAGAATAATTATTTAAGATGATATTATCCCTTCCCTAGGAAATTTATTCCCTTGTTCCCGGTAAGGTAGACTTAAATGTCCTTCCTTAAGAGGGAAGAAACCAAATAGTAGAATAAGTACGAGAGGAGTCTTGGCTTTACCGTTTAATTACTCCCCTCCTGAGTCCCAAGATCATTTATCATTTATTTCTCACACATCAACTCATGCCCACTCAAATATCATACCTCAGCACTCACTGTTATTTATTTTATTAACCTTACACTTTTAAGGCAGAATTTAGAGGAAATATACTAGAATTTACATGCAATAAGAATTTAAAACAATTTATGAAAACTATGCTCAATAAACTTAGCTGGTATTCAAACCCTAACCCCTCCTCTCTGGTAAACAAGACTAGACAATATTAACGTCAATACCCACATTCCCACTGATGGGAATATCAAAAATAATGAAATGCAATAAATATTATTTTATTTACATTTAATGTATAACAATTTCAAGACAATCCTGAGATATTGTCTAGATTTAACTGTTTAAAACCAAACAAATCATTCATTCTTCCTTATGTTTTTAGCAGCCATCAATTATCTTATGTGAAGTAAGAAATCTTTTATCATAAGAATTTGAAATATACGTATGTCAGGGTACGAGTTGGATGCTGCTTATCAGATAATTTTTAAATACTTAATGGGTTGAAAAAAGTAGATGCAGTTTCCCCATTACTTTTAATCTAACCTTAGAAAATGTTACTAAGGTAGTACAAGAGAGTATGGAAGGGTTGACATTAAACGGTACAATGCAGCTCTAAGCAAACCTGGATGATTTATCTTTGTTAGGTAGTAGTAAGAAAACTGTTGTAAAAAATTAAGTGATTATATTAAAAGCTAGCAAAGAAATACATTTAGAAGTGAACGCTGAAAATACTAAGTGTATGAGCATAGAGATAACACAGATTGGAGACAATATAAATAGTACTGAGAATAACATATCATTTAATATGATTAATGATTTTAAATATTTAAGCACAAAAATTATTATTAGATTAAAATTTAGGAAAATAATACAATCGGAACATGTATTATATTACACGTTCAGTAAGTTGTTCAAGCTGTCAATGAATATAAAACTCAGAATATACGAAACAATAGTATTAGTGTTTTTTCTTCGTGGCTGTGAGACGTTATATATTATACATTAAATGACGAAAGTGAATTTAGGGTATTTGAAAACAAGCTGCTTTGGAAGATCTTTGGTCCAAAAAAGGATGAAAATATTGGGTAATGAAGGCGGTTACATACTAATGTGATACATATCCTGTACTCATCAGAACATATTGTTAGGGTAATGAAATCACACAGATTAAGGTAGGTAGGATATACAGCTTGAATGTAAGAATCAAGAACAGTGTCCAGAGTATTGACTAACAAACCCAATGGGAGTAAACTAGCGGGAATACCTAGACTCAGACGGGAATAAACATCAGAATGGTCCTGAAAGAGATAAGACGTAATGAGTTGAAATTGATAGAACTAGCTCAAATTAGAGAGAGGGTGTAATGAGGTGGAATGGACAGAACCAGCTCAAGATAAGGATAGGGTGTTATGATCTGGACTGGATAGAACCCTCTCAAGATAAGAATAGGGTGTTATGAGGTGGACTGGAGAGAACCAGCTCAAATTAAGGATAGGGTGCTATGAGCTGGACTGGATAGAACCATCTCAAGATAAGAATAGGGTGTTATGATCTGGACTGGATAGAACCATCTCAAGATAAGGATAGGGTGTTATGAGGTGGACTGGACAGAACCATCTCAAGATAAGAATAGGGTGTTATGAGCTGGACTGGATAGAACCCTCTCAAGATAAGAATAGGGTGTTATGAGGTGGACTGGATAGAACCCTCTCAAGATAAGAATAGGGTGTTATGAGCTGGACTGGAGAGAACCAGCTCAAGATAAGGATAGGGTGTTATGATCTGGACTGGATAGAACCCTCTCAAGATAAGAATAGGGTGTTATGAGGTGGACTGGATAGAACCCTCTCAAGATAAGAATAGGGTGTTATGAGCTGGACTGGATAGAACCAGCTCAAGATAAGGATAGGGTGTTATGAGCTGGACTGGATAGAACCAGCTCAAGATAAGGATAGGGTGTTATGAGCTGGACTGGATAGAACCAGCTCAAGATAAGGATAGGGTGTTATGAGGTGGACTGGACAGAACCAGCTCAAATTAAGGATAGGGTGCTATGAGCTGGACTGGATAGAACCATCTCAAGATAAGAATAGGGTGTTATGAGCTGGACTGGATAGAACCCTCTCAAGATAAGAATAGGGTGTTATGAGGTGGACTGGACAGAACCAGCTCAAGATAAGGATAGGGTGTTATGATCTGGACTGGATAGAACCATCTCAAGATAAGAATAGGTGTTATGAGCTGGACTGGATAGAACCCTCTCAAGATAAGAATAGGGTGTTATGAGCTGGACTGGATAGAACCAGCTCAAGATAAGGATAGGGTGTTATGATCTGGACTGGATAGAACCATCTCAAGATAAGAATAGGGTGTTATGAGCTGGACTGGATAGAACCAGCTCAAGATAAGGATAGGGTGTTATGAGGTGGACTGGACAGAACCAGCTCAAATTAAGGATAGGGTGCTATGAGCTGGACTGGATAGAACCATCTCAAGATAAGAATAGGGTGTTATGAGCTGGACTGGATAGAACCAGCTCAAGATAAGGATAGGGTGTTATGAGGTGGACTGGACAGAACCAGCTCAAATTAAGGATAGGGTGCTATGAGCTGGACTGGATAGAACCATCTCAAGATAAGAATAGGGTGTTATGATCTGGACTGGATAGAACCATCTCAAGATAAGGATAGGGTGTTATGAGCTGGACTGGATAGAACCAGCTCAAGATAAGGATAGGGTGTTATGAGGTGGACTGGACAGAACCAGCTCAAATTAAGGATAGGGTGCTATGAGCTGGACTGGATAGAACCATCTCAAGATAAGAATAGGGTGTTATGAGCTGGACTGGATAGAACCCTCTCAAGATAAGAATAGGGTGTCATGAGGTGGACTAGACAGAACTAGCTCAAGTTAAGGATAGGGTGTTATGAGCTGGACTGGATAGAACCATCTCAAGATAAGAATAGGGTGTCATGAGGTGGACTAGACAGAACTAGCTCAAGTTAAGGATAGGGTGTTATGAGCTGGACTGGACAGAACCATCTCAAGATAAGAATAGGGTGTTATGAGCTGGACTGGATAGAACCATCTCAAGATAAGAATAGGGTGTCATGAGGTGGACTAGACAGAACTAGCTCAAGTTAAGGATAGGGTGTCATGAGGTGGACTGGATAAAACTAGCTAAAGATGTGGAAGTAAGTGTAGCAATAGACGTTAGAGTTCCTAATGCCAAAGGATAAAATGTAAGATAATATCTCTTTACCACATCTTAAAATTTGTCTGGGTTGTAAACATACCTACTTATTAAGCTCGTCTGTTAAGGATGTTAAATTATATAATTTACTGGAAATTACTGGCATTTGCGTGGAGGCAGATTGGGAAACCATTTTGGAAAAGAGCCCCCTGAGTAAACATGGTCAGTAATTGAGCTCCAATCACCCCGTCACCAGTAATACAGTCATGTGCAAGAGTAACACGTTATAAAATGCTACTACAGATTTGGATACCAAAATAAAAATTTAAGCTAATATTCAAAATGTGCTATTCTTTTAATTCAAAACAATTATTTTTATTTCTCAAATAAAAGGATTGTGAGAAAAACTATTAAATACATTATATTCTGTTTAATTTTTTCATCATCCAAACAAAACTAAGTTTGTTCAATGGAACATTTTCCAAAAATATGTCACGCTCTTAAAAGGGAAGCTTCAATTTAATTGATACTTATCACGCTTTTTCCTTGTATTTTATTATATAATATTTCCCGATTTAAGTTGGAAGGTCGGCAAGAAAGGACCAGAAGCAAAAAAAAAAATCTTTCAAGCGTATATTTTTATTTGGGGTCTGATTTGATCGCATCTATGAATACGAATATCAAGCATAAGGGTGATCATCCCTGGACCACCCCCCTAGGCCCCTTCCACTTCCAAACCTCCTCGCATTGTGACCTGGATAACAAGCCTGGTCATTTTTGAACGAATAATATCATGACGTCAGCAGTGGTTTTCTGGGTCCTCGTAATACAAGGAACCAGGAGAAACTTACAGCCTCAACCCTTAGCCACCGCTTATTACTGATATTGACCCGATAGGACGGGATTCTATTCTAACCATCTGAGCTTAGCGAATTCATCTCATGTAATTTTAATATTGTTTTTATTTAGTACTTTCATTGCCAACGTTATTAATGGTTTAACCTAATCGTTAAGGTTGTTGAAGGAAAAAATCATCTGCAGTAACTTGAATAGGGTATGTAAAAACCACAGTGAAAAAATTATAATGTATAACCACCCACAGTGCATACGACAAAGAATCGAACCTCAACTTACCCGTCAACGGTGAGCCTGCCTTTTACGAGCTTGACTCTTTAGACAATGTGACCACCAGGCGAGTAGGATTTATAATATTCCCTTTAAGCAAATTCTGACTGGCCTCTTAATATAGTAATTAGCACCCCTGGCTAATGATTTAGAAGTGCCGGGTTTCATTTACGACGGTATCATAGGTACTTTTCCAAAAGGAGAATATTACCTTTGGTTACCATGGTCTGATTAGCTAGGCTTAAGTTAAATTTATGATTTACACTGGCTTAACACCTTCTTAATCACTGTCATCACGTGAGCTCATCGCGTTATGATGGTTAAAAGTCTACATACTGTACACGGCTACCGAAATAAGTACTGCATCTTTCAAGGTCAAATATGTCAAACGCAAAAAAAAAAAAAAAAAAAAAAAATTGTGCAGTTCCTCGAAACAAATCAAAGTTATGTTGTGTCCCTTAAGCGTGATATTTGGGTGTGGAGGAGGTCTGAAAAGATAAGCTTGACGGATAAAGTAATTAATGAGTTGATGCTAAACGGGGATAGTTGGTGAACCGAGGACGATACAAGAGATTGTTAAAAACTGGAAGTGGAACTGGATTGGACACTTGGTGAGAAGAGAAAGTCTGTTGGTGGATGCTATGGAAGAAATGGGGGACGGAAAGAGGGGGAGAGGAACTGTATTGAACACTTGGTGAGAAGAGAAAGTCTGTTGGTGGATGCTACGGAAGGAATGGTGGATGGAAAGAGGGGGAGAGGAACTGGAGTGGACACTAGGTGAAAAGAGAAAGTATGTTGGTGGATGTAAAGAGGGGGAGAGGAACTGGAGTGGACACTAGGTGAAAAGAGAAAGTATGTTGGTGGATGCTACGGAAGGAATGGTGGATGGAAATAGGGGGAGAGGAACTGGATTGGACACTTGGTTAGAAGAGAAAGTATTTTGGTGGATGCTATGGAAGAAATGGGGGACGGAAAGAGAGCAAGAGTACATAGAAGATACCATCAAGGTGAGAGGTCGTTTTAGAAGGATGAAGGGGATTGTCGAAGACAGAGCAGCGTGAAGCGACATAAGGGGACGATAGCCTGCCATCAGGCAGAAAAATATATAAATATAAATAATCTTGTTTAAGGATTCTGATAAAAAATAAGAATAAATCACTAAAGCTTATTAAATAAATGTGCACGCAAATTAAATGTTAATCTCGCCTGGCCTGATTTACTGGTGACAAGGGGATGTGGGTTCAAATTCAGTTGGGTATACAAAAAAAAAATTACTATATGGTTTCACATTCTCTCTATACATATAGGCCTATATGGCCACATTTTGATTTATTTTAGCTTAATCATCCCTAACTCATTAGTGTAAATATATTAATAGTTTGTACGGTTATTAAGATGTGGGGCACAAAATTAAAAGCATAAATTAATTTAAACAAAAATAATTGGTAACAATAGGTATATCTTGGGTAAGAAAGTTTGACGAAATGATTTAGATTAAATTTAATAAATGGCACTAAACCTTGCTAATAAATAAAAAGTAAAATAAAAAATAATATTAATAACAATAACAATTAGTTATAACAAACGCAGGTAGAAATAACCGTAAAAAGGCTAACACCAAAATATAATAAATTAAGTCAAATAATGTCACGTCCAAACTTTATTCATCACAATGCGGTTAATTTACGGTGTGTCGGCAAGTGGACTAGGGAAGAGAGTGGATATGGAGGGGTGGGGTGAGTTTATGCACGCCTGAAGTGTCGCCGGTAGTTCGTTCTAAATGTTGCGAACAGTTCTCAAGGGGGAAAAACAATGTCCAAACACCACCGCTACGTCGCAAAACTACCCAGGGATTCATTTAGTAAAATACAAGCGACCGCCATTACTGGGCCCTTGCCCTGGAACAGGGAATGTTTTAATTAGAAAAATTTGAAGTAGCCATCTGTGGGGACTATTTTACTTCATAAAGTGTTTATAAAATACTATGCATAAAACATTTCATAAGTAAGTTCCTTAAAAAATTTATAATTAGCAAACTATTTGCAAATCAACAACAACTTTGTATAATATGTTAAATTGAATTATATCCTATAGTGTACCTCATAGTAATATTTGCATTAATGCAATTAATGGTGTCTGTAATAATTTATAACTGTCCTGAGCATTTTTAGTGCTTCTTAATAAACCATAAAACTGAAGTTTAGTTAAATTGTAGAGAAACCACTCAAAAGGTGTACAAAAGGTTCAAACTGGAAACTGTGAAGAATTAAGAGTATAAAAAATAAATAAGTTATTTATTTTATCATTTTAATCCTTCGATATGGTATTTGTACTTAAAAAGCAAGGATAAATTAGAACAAAAATTCCAATGTGAAATTCAAATAATAATGTTCAGATTATAATAAAATGACCGTTTAAATAATTATGTTGGCTGTTTCGTATTCATATTAGTAAACAGGAAAGGCGTTTCTTTGACAAACACAAATTACATAGTTAACGTTCAACATGCTTATTTAATTTAAATTTATATTTATATACATAACTGGACTTAAACAAATCAATGATAACTCTAATTAAATGCACCTCAAGTATGAAAGAGTATGTGAGGATACATTGGTATAAATAAGTTGTTTTAGTGAAAATGTATTATCTTCTCTGGCATTATTTTTTCCTTCATTTGTGTATTTGATTCATCGGCTGGACCTAAGAACATGCGAGAAACTTTTTTTTTATAACTTCAAAGAGGACTTGGCCACCAAATGCGATAATTATACTCCATGATGTTTAGGTTGTGAAAATTTGCTCTCCGAGATCCTACAATGCAGAAAGTGGGAAGACTTTAAGAGGAAGCCTACATTAATAATCTAAGCTATGTCTGACATGAACAAGGAAAAACAATTTGCATCATGATAGATTTGATTTTGAACGCAGAATAAAAAACTTGATTGGGGATGCCATTGAATGATGCAACTAACTGTCATCAAAGGCCAAACTGCTATCATGGGACGAGTCAATCATGGTCCCGAGTAATGAAAAAGATACATTAAACTTTTTTTTTTGCAGAATAGCTTAAAATGAATAATCATTTACCATTTGACAGCAATATTTACTGCTTGGAAATGTCTTCAGGTAATGTTTATCAATTCGTTCTTATGCTCATGGGAAAACAATCATCCAGGATAATATTGAATACTCTCAGCTGTAGAAGGAGTTTAAAATTATCAAGTTAAATGATGATTTACGGGAAATCAACGATCAATTCCTTTATTGACTAAACAAAGCAATGATTGAAGAAAAATTGAAAAAATACAGCTTTAAAGGAATTATCATGGAAGGTTCAGAGTGAATATTGACACATGGTATGGTAGTTTGCGAAACATTTGAAAATAAACTAAGCCCAACTGATATCTCAAATGGCCATTTTGTTTCCACGAAATTATGAAGTTGTACAAATAAATGAGGAGAAACATTGTATTTTAGAATGAGAGGTCCATTGTTACATTAATGTGAACTTAGTCGACTATAGTCCAAGTATGAAGGGAAAAAAGCAACCTATCTAGTAAAATTTTTAAACAATTTTACCTACCCAGGAATATCGCCACAGAATTTCAACTTAAAAAATAGGTAGAATGATAATGTTTTGGGCACTTATATACTAATCAGAACCTATTAGCTCAGTCATTATATGTAAAAATATAGTGTTTTTTTCAAAAAAAAAAGGTCATGCTAGTAAGAGAATTTGTAGACATATTCTATTCATCCTTCAAATTGAAGATCAATAAATCCCCCTCCACCCCCCAAAATAATGATTGTGCTCACGTAACCATCTTTAAAAATTAACTTTTTAATTATTTATTTCATAACAATTCATTTTACAAAATAAGTTTTCAAATAAAAATGGCTTCAACTATCTACAAATTGTTGTCATTAGTTTTTTTATTATTTGGCCAACTCTGGCGTCACAAAATGGCGTCGAGCTTGTCTCATAAGGATAAAGTCATACACGTTGTAATTTTTTGTCTCGTATATTTATAGCCTCGTTGGTCCAAGCCAAAATACCCGAAAGGAGTTTGTGTGGCTGTTTCAGCATTTGAAATAGGAAAATATTTGGAATAATTTTATTGTGTTTTTTGAAAGTAAAGTAATTTTATTTTTTATTTCGTATGTGAAATAAAATTATGGAGGTTAATGTACTTACTTTAATACATATATGCATACATGCGCACATGCATATGTGCATACACACTTACATACATACATACATACATACATACATACATATATACATACATACATACATACATACATATATACATACATACATACATACATACATACATACATACATACATACATACATACATACATACATACAACATACATACATACATACATACATACATACATACATACATACATACATACATACATACATACATACATACATACATACATACATACATACATACATACATACATACATACATACATATATACATACATACATTCATACATACATACATACATACATACATACATACATACAAACATACATACATACATACATACATACATACATACTATACAGGCGCGGATACAGGGGGGGGTCAAAGGGTCAGCTGACCCCCCTGTGGTGTTAAGAAAATTAATTTAAAAATTGTATATTTAGAAAGAAAATACCAAAAAATTAAATCATACAAGTTTTTATCTTTCCTAGGGATGTGCGAATGTTCTTTTAGTCTCAGAAGAAGCAAAGATTGATGCATGCCAAGAAAGGTTGAAGCTGAAACCAAATACAGTTTTTTTTAATCAAATTAATAGTGTTATTAATTTTTAAATTATCTACTTCTAAATAAAGAGAAAGTTTAGTAGGGAAAAAACACACTATATTATATTATTTTTATGCTGACATATATGAGTTTATTCCTGCTTGCGTTATAGATAGATATAATTCAATATCAAGTTAGTGTTAAAATACTTTAATTGCTGTTATGTGATTATTATAATTTATTTAAATGTGTAGTAATTAGTGATTTTCAAATATTTTCGTTATTTATAGAGGTTTCATTATAACTTCAAGACTTCTCAAGATGCTAAGGTTATAGTGGTTGTCGAAGTGACGAAGTCGAATCGAAGGTGACTTAGGCTTCAACTTTGACTTTGACATTTCGAAGATTTGCACACCCCTACTTAATTCCTAGTGCAGGCTGTTCACCTCATACACCTGTCTTCAACACAAGTAATGGACCTAGTTAAAGAGGGGTGGAGTGTGCTATTTTTAGAAAGACTTACCCCCTTCCAGTGAAAAGTACGCTAATCTGTTTCAAACCAGTAAGAGGTAGCTGGAAATATTTACTTTTAGTATACCGGAGCGATTCGTTCGAGTGGCCTTAGACGTGGAACATTTTACGTGTGTGTTTCGTTTTGTTAATGCTTATGTGCAATAAAGTGTAATTTATAAATATTTCAGTCTCTTTGTGATTATAATGACCTATGATGGTTTTATTTACTCTTAGTAAACTGTGAGTGTAATATTTGTGTTTTGTTTTTTATGGTTACTGTGCTACTCCCTATTGTCATTGTGATACTGTGACTTTGATACTTCCTCCTGCTCTTCAATTTTGTGATACATTATTGTCTTTGCTAGTTATGTGATTTGAATGCAAGTATTGATATTATAATGTCAAAAAGAAAGGGACAGACAGATTTATTTTGTTTTTTCAAGAAAAAAAATCCTGAATCAACAGGAAACGAAACTGTGGATTTAATTAAAAATAGTGCGTCAGTGAACTTTATTTGTGACTCAACCTCAACCAGTAGATCTAATTCAAATACTAAAATCTCTATAGAAAGTGTAGGACCAGAAAAATTTGATATTGGCAACTTTGTTGGAGCTGAAACTATTTCCGATGACTTAAAATACCACATGCTAGTAGAACCGTGGACTCCACCACTAAGCTACAAGTTCCCTAATGTTGAACAATGGGGCTTATTGTATTGCATGTGTACTTTTTGGATCAAAGGAAGGAGGTAGGAGTAGAATATTTCTCGGAAGCTTTGTACGGACTCCGTTTCTAAACTACAAAAAAGGAAATGAAATGCTTTGCGGACATGCCTCCAATGAATATCATAAAACAGCAATTATAAGATGTTCTGAATTTAAGAATACATTTGAAAAAAGGACACAATCAGTTGAAGTCAGACTAAATTGTGAAGTGAAAAAAAGAATTGATGAAAATCGAGCACGTTTGATACCCATGATAAAGACAGTTATACTATGTGGCCGACAAAACTTTCCCCTAAGAGGTCATCGTGATGATGGAGAGCTTAGCGAAAACGATAGCACAGAAAATGAGGGAAACTTCCGAGCACTTTTAAGATTCCGTATTGATGCCGGTGATAAAGAATTAAAGAATCACATAAAAACAGCACCCAAAAATGCAACATTTATTAGTAAAACAACTCAGAACGAATTAATTGAAGCTTGTGGAGAAGTTATCCTTAGTAAAATTGTTAAGTCTATTAAAGCAGGGCAATTTTTTTTCGGTACTAGCAGATGAAACAACGGATGTTGGAACAGTTGAACAGATGAGTCTTTGTGTTAGATTTCTGGACATACTTTCACTCAAAATTCGAGAAGAATTCTTAGGTTTTGTGGAAGCGAGAAATCTCAGTGGCGAGGCTCTCACAAACTTACTTCTTGAAAAATTAAACAATTTGGGACTTAAAATTGAGAACCTGCGTGGTCAAGGGTACGATGGAGGGTCTAACATGTCGGTAAAATCAAAGGTGTGCAAGCTCGTATTAGGGAAAAGCAGCCTCTTGCTATATATATGCACTGTGCTTCTCACAAACTAAATCTGTCCATTTCTAAAGCATGTTCTCTAACAAGTATAAGGAACGCTATTGCTGTGGTCAGTAACGTAACAAATGAAGTAAGAGATTCCAGTAAACGAACAGCTTTAATGAAAGCAAAACTACATGAACAATATCCTGAAGAAACAAAGTGCAAACTCAAAACTCTTTGTGAGACACGTTGGGTAAAACGACACGATGCATTTTTACAATTCTTACATGTTTTTGATGCAGTTGTATGTTTCCTACAAGTATTTGATGCGGAAGCACCATCATCAAAGTCAGCACTTTTACTCACCTCAGTTCTCAGGTTTGACTTTATTATAACTCTGCATATTGTTTCATTTATCTTCAGTCTAACAGTCACGTTGTCTCGTCAGCTTCAAAACCCTTCGTTAGACCTGAAAAACTGCTATAATATGGTAGCAAATGTTTTAGAGACATTGAAAGATTATCGGAATAACCCTAATAAATATACAGAGGTCTATAATGAATCTGTGAATTTGGCTGTAAAACATGAAATTGACATCACTATACCAAGGACCTTTCGGACACAAACTCATGGGCCAAATGTTGCTGCATATAGTCCTGAGGAATATTATAGACTAAATGTTTACCTGCCATTTGTGGACTATCTTATTTCTGAATTGTCAACTAGATTTTCATCAACTGGACATGATAATATTATCACATTATACGGTTTAATACCAGCATTTGCCAACCAAGACAATTAAATTTATTACACGCAGCTCAAACATATGCTAATGACCTTCCTGGGACTTCGTCAGAACTTTGTGAAGAGATTGACTTGTGGCAACAACGCTGGAAACAAAAATCTAAGGCAGACTGTCCATCTAGTGCGGTTGACAGCTTAATGCATGCTTCAGATGGTTTTTACCCAAACATTAAAGTTCTTCTCCACATTTTGTCTGTTCTTCCCGTGAATACTTGCACTAGTGAGAGATCATTTTCTACCCTAAGAAGGTTAAAGACATACTTAGGTCAAATATGGATGAGGAACGATTGAATGGTTTGGCCATGTTAAATATTCATCGAAGCATCCTGATGAAGTTTTGGAGAAATTTGCTCAAAAGAATAAGAGGAAAATGCAATTAATGCATTTATAAAATATGAGGTACGTTTGAACAATGTTTTGTATAGGTTTTATAGTTATTATTATTATTAATTATTACTATTATTATTATTATTATTATTAGTAGTAGTAGTAGTAGTAGTAGTAGTAGTAGTAATTATGTTATTTATAATTAGCATGACCCCCCTATGAAAATGTTCTGGATCTGCGCCTGCATACATACATACATACATACATACATGATCAGACCGTTTTTTTACGGGGTAGGCAGGAAATGGTGCATATAGCTCAATAAACAACTACGTTCTTAATGTGAAAATACCTTTACCAGAAAAATTGGTAGAACATTTATTCTCGCTCATAGACATTTTCGTATGCTGATATAATCAATCGGTTCAGAAATTACACATTAAATATTTCAAATAATCTATAAAAAGCATTTTTCTAAATTTTGTTTCCTCATAGGAGAGTTAAAATTTATATTCATATCGATTTTTCCACAGCACAGCAAAAACAAAGCCTCTATTTCGAATAAAAATAAAAATAAATAGCTTGTAATAAAAAAGAATCTCAGTTTTGCCACCACCATCTTATTGTATTACAATCTAAAAATACCACAACCATATAACCTAATAAATTTCAGCTATGTATGAAAGAAAAGTAATTGAATTTCGGGCTCGCGTCCATGCAGTGAATTAAAATCAGATTTTGGTGACCTGGTGGTCTAGGGGTAAGGTGTCGGACTTCTGTGCAGGGGTCCAGGGTTCAATCCTCGGTCCCCTGCACAGATTTGTCTGATTACCAAACTCTTCCTTCACCTCTGACAAGACATCTTGTGAATGTGGGGAATACCAGGCCACCACCGTGGTTCGGGTCCCATGTTAAACTGTAGGTCCTCCATTTCATCTCACAATCACCCTACCATTACACATTAGCGTAAGTGCGTATAACCCGAACGGGTAGTAAGACACGGTGCTAATAATAATAATAATAATAATAATAATAATAATAATAATAATAATAATAATAATAATAATAATAATAATAATAAAATCTGCTTTATTTCGTTGCGTACTGAAACCCCTCTTTCACCCGCAAACGTTTGTCCATTAAGTGTGGTCAAGGAGTTCAGAGATATAATTAGTTTACCAGGGCTGGGGTTTTTTGTTTTCTAGTATTCTGTGAGTATTTATTATACAATGTTAATTTCGAGAAAATTGTCCTGATTCTTGGTATCTTAACATTGTGTATCAGATTCTTGCCCAATCCCAGTATCCCAGGGAGTAGGGGGACTTAATTCAGGAAATAAGGGGAATATGGATAGATCACAGTCTGCACAATCAATTAGTTGATAAATCGTTCAGAGCTTAGTCTTGTAACCCACGTATATTAGTGTAATTATTGGCATAAGTAATGAAGGTTTTATTTGTGTTCATTAACATTATTGCTATTTATCATTTAATTTTTTAGCACCCCGTCTTACTATACGTTTTGGTTGTACGCTCGTATACTAAATACTATAATGTGATAAAGATGAGGGAGTTTAAATTTAGAGAAAGTGTGGCCACATTTACGAGTAAGAAGAGTGAAAATATATTTAGGAGAAAGCCCCCTCAGTACATCCGACCGGGATCAAAACCCGATATCCTTGTCATCGACATTCTAGTCTATTGCGAGAGTGACGCCTTAGACCGTGCGGTAACCAAAGTGGGGGTTGTATCGCTAGTTGTAGCTTAAACCAAGAATTTTTAATGTATTGCTATGTATTTTTTATACCACGAATTTTAATACTCGATCAGATTATTCACATATTTACACTAATGGGAAGATTGAATTTAATAGAAATGTGCATTACATGCTGCGTCTCTATTCTCTAGCGAGGGAAAGTATTCGTGATACTATTCTAACAATGTTCTATCACCTTTAATCTTTTTGACAATTATTGGTTAATCTGCAGAAAACAGAAGGATTTTAAAATGTATTATCAGGACCTCACATAGTTGCGACCTCACTTACTCTACGGATTTAGTTTAGTTTTATTTGTTTAATGTCCTGAATGGTATAATATGCATGTAAATTGTCTCCAAAAAAAGGGTTGGGTCCTGGATATTCCATTACGTATGATGAAAAGGAAAACTAAATGATACGACACAGTTATTTGCATATTGTGGGTTATAGTTTCGAAGAAAATTTTCAAAATTATGTTTATGGTAAGTTACAGGCAAGCTATCCTCATAAAAACAAACACATAATATTGTTAATCACAATAAACACTCTACGTATATACCTTTAAAACAAAATTGTTTGAATAGTTTAAACACATTTTTTTTAAACATGTAATTTGTTATATACATTACAAATATTTTTATTAGTTAGCAAAAAAGTATCCTTATTTATGATTAAAAATTATTCTTGATAGTCTTTATAATTCAATCACTAAGTCAAATTACCAAATATTAAAAAAAAAAATCTTAAGTTGTAGCAATTATTGCTCCAAGTCAACAAAATGGGGACAGTCAAGCATAATATTTCACTTACCCAATACCACTAATCTGGCCGAGCACCGTGCGCAAACAAACACCCGACTACACGAACCACAAGTGAACAACTGCCAAGACTGAGCCGAGTTCTGCCTCTCGCCACCAGAGCCCGGCATCACCGCTAACATAATCAGTCCGCCCAACTTCAAGAAACGAGAACAAGATGGTAACTGCCAGGCGTTGCCAGAATAATATGGAATGTTCTTCTGCCCGCGCGCCCCCCTTCCTTTGTGCCTATCCTGTTCGATGAGTGAGCCATATAAAAGACCATCCGTCGAGGAAGACGGCACTCTTGGACTTGGCTGCGACCATGTAGGGATAAGCGTTGGCGTAAAGGACATATTATATTAATGTAAGAATAAAATCCAATTTCGGTTAATGTAAATTTTGGAACTAGTCAAAATTCTTTTTAGATCTTTTATCAAATTTAATTATAATATATTTGGGTTAATCTTCGTCTTTTGATATATTTTATATTGAGCTTATTGTAAAGTCAGGCATCTTCTGTATTATGAATATTAGGCATTATGCGCGAACTTTATTCTCAACCAAGTAATTTTTTTTTGTCTCTATTGTAAATATGGCACTTTGGGTTTGGTAAACATTAAGGCGGGAAAGTGTTTGGAATATGGTGCTGAGAATTTTAATGTTAGCAGAATGGAGTATTGCACTAGATTATTATATAGATCAACTTAACTTTATATATTTTTTTTTACTAGTTTCTCGATTGTTGTTTTTAGGATAGTTATGTCATTATCTTTTTGTGCCAAAATAGTAACAAATAAACAAACTTAATGGGGTAATGTTAGGAAATATCCTTGATACTTATTATTGTATTATAATCCTTGTTTAGGACATAGGCGAAAGCTATTGTGAATTACGCTAGTAGGTTGTTAGGGTTAACGTTAAATGGTATTGGTATGAGGTATTTCGATGGAACTAACACATTTAGTAACAGGTGGCTTTGTGCAACAACATCAAAAATGTGTTAGTTTGGTAAGATCATTTACTATATGACGTATGATCATATTAAGTTAATGTTATGCATCAATAATTGTCTTTACGTAATATGTTTAGGGTACTTAATAAATAATGTAACGATTAGAAGGAAAAGAGTAAATATTTATGGAACTATTTTTTTTTTTTTGATAATATATATATAACTGAATTATGAAAGGCTCTTCAAATAATATGCTTATTATTTAATAAAGTTTGGCATTAATTAAAGCTAAATGATTCTAAGACTTGAAGTTATTCTATTTCATAAATACGCCATATTATCCCTATGTCTAGAAAAGGTTCGAGGGATTAGCCTTCAACCTTTTTATATGTTGATATGTCAGGTAACCAGTGAAGGTGGACCGTGTTTTCCCGCTACTCATAAGAGTGAGTGGCGTGCGCTGGGGACATGCTAAATGTCCAGCATTTTATAATTCACACTTAGGATATTCACTCTGCGCGCTCCTCTATATTCTATTTTATTTCCCTTTAACTGTAGATTTTGTTTATATTTATGTTTTGTATCCCTCTAGTTTGGAGCTTAGGGATTACAAAGTAAACTACCGATAAATTAACCTTTTTTAGAAATTGGATGTTATATTTATTATGTAAAATATTTTCCTTGTACCAATTTTGAACAAAATTGTAAGAAATATTTTCAAAACATTCACATATAAAAACAGTTTTCAGTAAACTAATATAAAATAATTATTCTTAGAAAAACCACTAATGTAGGCCTATATAATTCTCTATAAGTTAGAAATCTTAAAAGAAAACCATTTTGAACCAGATTTCTGAAGACATTTTTTAAATATTTAATATAAATAAATGTCAAATGTAAAACCACCCTAAAACATATTTCCACCCAAAAACCAGAAAAGAGTTTTTTTTCACTTCAAACTCTCCCGATATAATTACATTTTAAACTAAATCCTTGGTGCCATTTTTTAAATATTTCGAACATGATAAAAGTAACTCTTCAATAAACATTACCTTTAACGAATTTTGAATTAAATAACAATCAATCAGTGTTATTTTGGCAGTCAACCACTCCCTAGATATCCATTTTAAATAAAATCATTACAGCCATTCATAAAAAATTAAGCCAAAAAAACACATCAATAAAATTCTGTCTTTCAGGGCTAAGCTCAAAACTAAAAATAATAATCCTAAATTAAAATATCAAATTTGAACAAAGTTCTTAAACAGTTTTGAATCCTTGGCCAGGGTCCCAACAGATATTAGGACATAAAGAATTTTAAAATCAAAGTTTGGGTTCGAACACATATTAAACGTAAATATTCATAATAAAATCTATGTTAACATTTTTTTATGATTTCAATCATTTATTGTGATATGAGGAAGTAAAAATAAATTCTATCTTTCGTTGGGACCTAGCCCAAAAGTAATTTCACTTTCCTATAACATGTTATTTTTTAATCAAATCCATTAAATTGGACATTTTAAATATTGATAGTGTATCTCGTACGTAGAAATAAAATTGTTTCCCAAAGAAAACAAAGTGCCCGATGACAGACTATTTTCCCGCGTTAGGTTTAGAATTGAAAATTTGGATCCGTTAAGTAATCTAATACAAATATGTAATGAGGGGTAATGGTTCCATTTAAGTATGCGGAGCACCTTCATCAAAATCGACGTGCGTGTGTGGCAACAAACTAATTATTACAAAGCTGTAAACCTTTCAATCCCCTTTGTTAAATATCGAATCTTTGTGCAATTCTATTCACCGCTCAAAACGTAGTAATTGTCGAGAAAAACAACAATGATATCAATTTGACTAATGTTAAAATAAACATACATAATTACATACATACATACATACATACAAACATACATACATACATACATACATACATACATACATACATATATACATGCATACATACATACATACATACATACATACATACATACATACATACATACATACATACATACATACATGCATGCATACATACATAATTACATACAAACATACATACATACATACATACATACATACATACATACATACATACATACATACATACATACATACATGCATACATACATACATATATACATACATACACACATACATACATACATACATACATACATACATACATACATACATACATACATACATACATACATACATACATGCATACATGCATGCATACATACATAATTACATACAAACATACATACATACATACATACATACATACATACATACATACATACATACATACATACATACATACATACATACATACATACATACATACATACATGCATGCATACATACATAATTACATACAAACATACATACATACATACATACATACATACATACAAACATACATACATACATACATACATATATACATGCATACATACATACATACATACATACATACATACATACATACATACATACATACATACATACATGCATGCATGCATACATACATAATTACATACAAACATACATACATACATACATACATACATACATACATACATACATACATACATACATACATACATACATACATATATATATATATATACATACATACATACATACATACATATACATACATACATACATGCATACATACATACATACATACATGCATGCATACATACATACATGCATACATACATACATATATACATACATACACACATACATACATACATACATACATACATACATACATACATACATACATACATACATACATACATACATACATACATACATACATACATACATACATACATACATACATGCATGCATGCATGCATGCATACATACATACATATATGTATATATATATGTATATATATGTATATATACATGTATATATGTATATATACATATATATACATATATACATATATGTATATATACATGTATATATATGTATATTTATGTATATATATGTGTATATATGTATATATATGTGTATGTATGTATATACATACAATAGGCCTAAACAACTAATCACGCTTTTCCTTTATGAAGTAATTAAGTAACTGTGCATATAGCTCAAAAACCAACTCCGTACTTAATCCATCCTCACTAAATTTATCCACATGTCCCTATCCCTTTATACTCCCTTTGTATCAACAAAAGCCATACACCAAGTCATAAATGTTCTTTTATTTTTTAAATTTATAGTGTTTCTCTTCATCACACCTTTCAAACATTAATTTTAACCTCGTCTCACATAAACTTTCGCTTCCTTTTTATTCAAACACTCTACCATCATATATCTGCTTTGTCACTCAATCTACACTCATCCTCTCAAGCAACATGCCCAAACGATCTTATGACACTTCTTTCACACTGATCAATTGGATTCCCTTTCAAAACACACTCTTTCAGCACCCATTTATTACTGACACTGTCCATACGAGTTTTTCCACATACATTTCGTAGATATCTCATTTCAACCGCATTCACCTTGATCTTGTGTTTCTCCTGACAGCCCCACGCTTAACATTTTTATATAAAGAATTTCAAACTCGATATTTCGATGCCCTCGATTATTATTGATATTGAAAGAATAAATAATCGATATTAATATCACAATCTTTGATATTTCGATTCATAGTACTCAGCTCCCGATTAATTGGAAGTTCTAGAATGTTAACAAAATGGATTATTTTCCATTGTGACCGTTATTATTATTTTACCGTTCATTTGAGTAACAGTAAAATGTTAGCGTAATAAACAGGATTTTTTTGTTTTAATTATACAATGCAA